>JAVLUX010000039.1:14667500-14835000 GCA_032164185.1 Moxostoma hubbsi
TGTAAGCATTGTTACTTATAACATTCTTTCACAGCCCTGGAACATTCTGAAGCCCCCCAATAAAATATATATATATATATATACACACTCACCTAAAGGATTATTAGGAACACCTGTTCAATTTCTCATTAATGCAATTATCTAATCAACCAATCACATGGCAGGTGCTTCAATGCATTTAGGAGTGTGGTCCTGGTCAAGACAATCTCCTGAACTCCAAACCGAATGTCAGAATGGGAAAGAAAGGTGATTTAAGCAATTTTGAGCGTGGCATGGTTGTTGGTGCCAGACGGGCCGGTCTGAGTATTTCACAATCTGCTCAGTTACTGGGATTTTCACGCACAACCATTTCTAGGGTTTACAAAGAATGGTGTGAAAAGGGAAAAACATCCAGTATGCGGCAGTCCTGTGGGCGAAAATGCCTTGTTGATGCTAGAGGTCAGAGGAGAATGGGCCGACTGATTCAAGCTGATAGAAGAGCAACTTTGACTGAAATAACCACTCGTTACAACCAGGTATGCAGCAAAGCATTTGTGAAGCCACAACACGCACAACCTTGAGGCGGATGGGCTACAACAGCAGAAGACCTTACTGGGTACCACTCAGCTCCACTACAAATAGGAAAAAGAGGCTACAATTTGCAAGAGCTCACCAAAATTGGACAGTTGAAGACTGGAAAAATGTTGCCTGGTCTGATGAGTCTCGATTTCTGTTGAGACATTCAGATGGTAGAGTCAGAATTTGGCGTAAACAGAATGAGAACATGGATCCATCATGCCTTGTTACCACTGTGCAGGCTGGTGGTGGTGGTGTAATGGTGTGGGGGATGTTTTCTTGGCACACTTTAGGCCCCTTAGTGCCAATTGGGCATCGTTTAAATGTCACGGCCTACCTGAGCATTGTTTCTGACCATGTCCATCCCTTTATGGCCACCATGTACCCATCCTCTGATGGCTACATCCAGCAGGATAATGCACCATGTCACAAAGCTCGAATCATTTCAAATTGGTTTCTTGAACATGACAATGAGTTCACTGTACTAAAATGGCCCCCACAGTCACCAGATCTCAACCCAATAGAGCATCTTTGGGATGTGGTGGAACGGGAGCTTCGTGCCCTGGATGTGCATCCCACAAATCTCCATCAACTGCAAGATGCTATCCTATCAATATGGGCCAACATTTCTAAAGAATGCTTTCAGCACCTTGTTGAATCAATGCCACGTAGAATTAAGGCAGTTCTGAAGGCGAAAGGGGGTCAAACACAGTATTAGTATGGTGTTCCTAATAATCCTTTAGGTGAGTGTATATATATATATATATATATATATATATATATATATATATATATATATATATTAAATTAATATCATAAACGTGCGACGACTAGTCGACTAATGGCTTAAATTAATGCCTACTAGTCGACTAGGTAAATCTTTAGTCGGGGGCAGCCCTAGTGGTCATTATGTGGTCAGCAGTCATTGTATAGAAAAAAGGTATTTTTTATGTTCCATAGAGAAAGTCATATGGGTTTTGAAACAATGTGAGGGTCAATAAGTGATGGTAGAATTATCATTGTTGGGTGTACCATCCCTTTAAAGGGATATTTCACCTACTTAAAGGCTTTGTAAAATACAATATTTTTGTATCATCCCTTTTGATGAAATTGCAAAGCAGTGCTGTATCTCAAAGGAATAGCTCACCCAAAAATTGGAATTTTCTCATCATTTACTCACCCTAATGCATCTTTCTTCTGCTGAACACAAATGAAGATTTTTAGAAAAATATCTCAGCTCTGTAGATGCAAGTGAATGGTGATCACACCTTTTTTGCTAAAACAAATCCCATAGAGGAAACATAAAAGTAATCCATGAGACTCCAGTGGTTAAATCAATATCTTCAGAAGCAATATAATAGGTGTCGGTGAGAAACAGAACAATATTAAAGTCCTTTTTTACTCTAATTCTCCACTTTAAATTTCAGATGTGAAAGTGAAACTAAACTGGCAACAGATGTGATTTAATAAATGTGAATGTGGAGATTTAGAGTAAAAAAATTACTTAAATTATGATCTGTTTCTCACCCACACCTATTATTGCTTCTGAAGACATGGATTTAACCACTGTATTCTTATGTATTACTTATGTTTCCTTTGTGATTTTTGGAGCTACACATTTCTGGTCACCATTCACTTGCATTGTGAGGACCTGCAGAGATGAGATATTTTTCTAAAAATATTTGTGTTCTGCTGAAGAAAGAAAGTCATACACATCTGGGATGGCATGAGGGTAAATGATGTGAGAATTTTCATTTTTGGGTGAACTATCCCTTTACCAGCTAATTAAAAATTCCAAGGTAATTTGTGTTAATGCTGATACTGTACTAGAAGATTTGTTTTATTCACATGCTTCATTGTGTCTGTATCTACAGGCTGGAGATACAGTGGGAGTTGTCAGAAAGGAGGATGGGAGTTTGCACTTCTTTGTGAATGGGGTGCCTCAGGGTCCTGCGGCCTGGAATGTTCCGGCCAGTGTGTATGCAGTGGTGGATCTGTATGGACAGGCAGCCCAGGCCACCATAATGGATGACATGGGTAAGAGAGATGATAAGTATGCAATGGAAATTAATGGGCTGCAGAGAGCGTTCCGTCGAGACCAGTGGTTGTTGAAGATTTGGTTCTATCTCTTTTTCTCTCTCTCTTTTAGCTGACCTCCCTCCCTTACCTGATGACTGTTCTGAGGGTCCTACTGCCATGTCTCCTGGTAGCCCGTGTTCAGTGTCTGGGGTTATAGCTGCCAACGACCTGCGCTTTCATCAGCTGCATGGCACAAATGCAGTCATTACGAATGGTGGCCGAACAGCACTCAGGCAAAACTACCGCAGCGAGTTTAATGATGCCATTGTTATATCAAACAGGTTACTTTTGTTTTAGCATGTACTCTTACGCTTTGTTCACACTGTAGGAAAAATCTGACTTGTTTCTCAAATCTGATTTCAGACTGTTTGTTGAAAATGCAGGTTATATTTGGGCAGATCTTTTGCTAGCACATTCACATTGTTAGTAACTTTGCAAACTTGCATATGTTCACCATGCATGAGAATTTAGCAATGGAAGTTTTGCAATTGTTTGTTTTTCATGAGGGCTATATCCAAATAGTTCCTCATTCATCAAAGACAACGGCCTAAATACAGGAGAGGTGGCATATGCAAAGTTTGTTGCTACCGTTTTAGCTGGAATGTTTGGTATTTTGGCTGAAATTAGGATGTCCCATATGGGATTGCTGTTGTCCTGTATTTTATTGTGCATCATAAAGTCCCATATTGAAGGCTTTGTGTCCCATATTGAAGCATAAAAGGGTCAACAGTGAGACTCTTGAAGTCTCATCCTGTGTCGAAGCACTTCGCATTATTAAGATATTTAACACCTTACTGCATTGTGGTGGCTCACAGCCAGTGTGTTACCTCACCTTATCGCATCTCTTTGGGTGGGTAAAGCAAAAGTCTGTTTTATTCAAAAAGATTTTTTTGCTCTTTGGCTGCCCTGTAACATATACATGATATAAGGGTGAGTTCCATTCAGAAGTGATCGTCCCAATCTATTCCCCTCATAGACTTTACCTTCCACTGTTAGAGAACTCAGATCTGAAAGTTGAAATGAAATGGTAATTCTGAACTCACTTTTAATAAATTTTTTTATTGAAAATTCTCTTACGATCCTACAGCGATGGCGATCATTATTGTTTTCGCATCAAAGTGCCCTTTGAAGGCATCATTTAAGCAGTTTGGGATGCAGTATACTCTGGCGGCCAAAGTTTTGGAATAATGTACAGATTTTGCTGTTTCGGAAGGAAATTGGTACTTTAATTTACCAAAGGGGCATTCAACTGATCTCAAAGTATAGTCAGGACATTACTGATGTAAAACACATCACTATTTGAAAAAAGTCATTTTTTATCAAATCTAGACAGGCCCCATTTCTAGCAGCCATCATTCCAACACCTTATCCTTGAATAATCATGCCATATTGATCATTTGGTTCTAGAAAATCACTTGCCATTTTTTCAAACACAGCTGAAAGCTGTTTGGTCCATTAAATTAAACTTAACATTGTCTTTTTTGTTTGTTTTTGAGCCACAGTATGCAATAGACTGGCATGTCTTAAGGTCAAAAATGGCACAAAAAAATAAATAAACCGCTTTCTCTAAAAACTCGTCAGTCAATCATTGTTTTGAGGAATGAAGGCTACACAATGCTTGAAATTGCCAAACACTGAAAATTTCATTCAAAGGTGTACACTACAGTCTTCAAAGACAAAGGACAACTGGCTCTAACAAGGACAGAAAGAGATGTGAAGGCCGAGATGTACAAATAAACAAGATGATAAGTACATCAGAGACTCTAGTCTCCTCAGCTGTCAGCTTCATTGAATTCTACCCGCTCAACACCAGTTTCATGTACAACAGTAAAGAGAAGACTCAGGGGTGCAGGCCTTATGGGAAGAATTGCAAAGAAAAAGCCACTATTAGGGGAGCCTGGGTAGCCCATCAAGTAAAGATGCTGACTACCACCCCTGGAGTCACGAGTTTGAATTCAACCAGACACATTAAAAATATATAATTTACAAATGTGGCTTGCAAAAAAATCAGATTTTATTTGTTTTTGCCCTGTTCAGACTACAAAAACCTAAATGGATTTGAGTCAGATATGCCAAATAATCAGATTTTTTTCTGCCTGTGTGAACATAGCCTTTGGTGCTGGTTGATCTTGACAGAACAATAATACACTAATGAATATTTTCTGTTTGTTTGTTTGTTTCGCTTTTTGAGCAGGTGCCTTCGAGATGGAGAGCTCTTTGAAATTGTGATTCAGAAAATGGTTGATCGCTGGTCAGGCTCAATAGAAGCAGGTCAGCTTATAGTGATTTTGCGATTTTTTTTTTTTTTTTTTTTTTTTTTTTTTTTTCCTCCCCCCCAATCTTTGGACACTCAAGCCTTACTTAAGGCCTTACTTAAAAATGTAAATGTTATTAAATTAGATAACAAAATGTCAAACCAACTGGCATTCTGTGAACAAATGGTTTTAGATCTTTTTCACATTCTAGCTTGCTTCACATTGCTTGAAAAGTGTGCTTGTGCTATCTTTCTTTAAAATAAATGCCACAATACCGTTTTATATTTTGTTACTTATGCAATGATATTTACTGTATACATTTTTAAGTGTGACTTAAGTGTCCTAATAGTTTTTGAGCTACTGTTTATGATATGATTCCTTGCTTCCAGTAATTTTCACCTCACCAGTAATAAATGACATACGTTTGCTAGTAGTTTGCATTGACTCTTTGTATTTTTGTACAGGAGTGACAGCAATCAGACCAGAAGAACTGGAGTTCCCCAATACGATGACTGACATTGACTATGACACATGGATGCTGAGGTGAGCTTTTGCTTAATTTTGTTTTGGATTTCACCATTTTCAGAGCAAAAAAGCACTTTTTCATCATCATGACACAATACCGTGCATCTCTTTTTCTCCCTCTTCTGTAGTGGCACAGCGATCATGCAGGATGGAAATACCATGAGGAATAACTACGGCTGTGACCTGGACTCTCTTACCACAGGCTCCAGGATCGGGATGATGCGGACTGCATGTGGAGATCTGCATTACTTCATTAATGGGGTTGACCAGGGTGTAGCTTGTACTGGGCTGCAACCAGGTATTGATCCAGTTTACCCAACTCTATGTAACACTGCAAGCAACTTTATATTATTCCAGGACCTGTGAACTCTAAAATCCTCAGTCCTTCTTCTCTCCTCCTTTGTTCTTATTTTAGAAGTGTTTGCTGTGGTTGATCTTTATGGTCAGTGTGTGCAAGTTGCAATTACAAGTTCCTCTGGCCCACTGGATAACAGTCTGTGTACCAGTAACATCACAGAGAAGAGCTTCCCCATACACTCCCCAGGTAGTGCATTCTGTGCTGTACTGAGTTATTAAAATGTTGTTTTTCCTCCTTTTTTTCCCTGAGATCCTTTTATAATATTAGTAAGGTTTTTGTTGTTGTTGCCAAAAACAGTCATAGTTAAAGAGATAGTTCACCCAAAAATGAAAATTCACTAATTTACTCACCTCATGCCATCCCAGATGTGAATGACTTTCTTTCATCTGCTGAACACAAAGATTTTTGAAGCATATTTCAGCTCTGTAGGTCCATACAATGCAAGTGAATGGGTACCAAAATTTTTAAGCTGCAAAATGCACATAAAGGCAGCATAAAAGTAATCTATACGATTCCAGTTGTGAAATCTATATTTTCAGATGTGATATGATAGGTGTGGGTAATCAGATCAATATTTAAGAACTTTTTTTTTTTTACTATCAATCTCCACTTTAACTCTCACATTATTCTTCTTTTGTTTTTGGTGATTCACATTCTTTGTGCATATCGCCACCTACTGGTCAGGGAAGAGAATTTATAGAAAAAAGGATTCAAATATTGATCTGTTTCACATCATATAACTTCTGATAATATAGATTATAGATTACCACTGGAGTTGTATGGATTGCTTTTATGCTGCCTTTATTTGCATTTTGAAGCTTCAAAAGTTTGGTCCCCATTCACTTGCATTGTATGGACCAACAGAGCTGAAATATTCTTCTAGAAATCTTTGTTTGTCTTCAGCAGAAATAAAGTCATATACATCTGGGATAGCATGAGAGTGAGTAAATCATGAGAGAATGTTTGGGTGACCTCTCCCTTTAAGTCATATTTTGCAATCATTTGTTTTTTATGAATTTTTTATGAATTTATTGCTGAGACATTACAATGTTTAACAGCGTAGTTTCAATAAATGGCATTTTGAATTCTGTAAGTTACTGTATATTTTCATAGTACATCAAGTTATTTTATTTCAAAAGATCAAGGAAATTGGATCCATTATCTTTGTCTCCCTCTAGTGGCTGGGGTTGCTCATCGCCTGCACAGCAAACATGGTAAAAACGTGGTGTTATTAGGAGATGGTTGCCAAGCATTGAGGGTAGGGGGATATGCCCATGGTATTGTCTTTAGCGCAAAGGAGCTCAGGACAGATGAGGTGTTTGAGGTGAGACGTCGGACATGCTTTAATTATATACTGAAAAACAGGATTTTGAAAATATCAGTTATTCATATTTGGTCCTATATTTGATGTCGGTCTAGGTGAAGATTAACAAGGTGGATGAGAGGTGGTCCGGATCGCTCCATGTGGGTTTGACCACCCTGCAGCCCCCTGACCTTCCATCCTGCCCTCTCAGCGGCCTCTCCCCTTCCCTTACTCAGCTTAGATCAAAGGTCACCTGGGTCCTCGCTGGATCTGAGGTCCGACGCAATGGGGTGCTGCAGAGACAGAACTATGGCTGCTCTCTGGACCGCCTCACGGTAAGAGATTAAGAGAGAGTCCACAAGAGCAATCGTACACAAACTGGCCAAAAGTATGTGGACACCCACTCCTAATGAACTGATTTGACTATTTGGGCTGGACCAATTGGGGACAGGTGCATAAAATCAAGCATGCAGCCATATAATCTACTTAGAGAAACATTTTAAGCAGAACAGGAAATACCATAAAACTCAGTAACCTATGACAGTGCTAGTTTGAAAGTCTCTAAGGTTGGCACGGTGGCTCAGTGGTTCCACTGTGGCCTCACAGCAAGAAGGTCCTTGTCCAATTCTGCATAGTTTTGCGGGTGCATATTCTGTGTGGGCCTGCTCATAAACAACTCCTTACACCTTCCTAACACCTTTATTGTAATGTAGGTGGGAAATCGTGTCGGGGTGAAGAGATGCAGTGACGATACCATGCACATCCTCATTGATGGAGAAGACATGGGACCTGCAGCCACTGCTGTGGCAAAGGTACAGTGACTTGCAAAATCTGATATCTAATTTATGAGTGTATAGATATTGTCTGCTTACCCACAACAATACTGCATGTTTCAGAATGTGTATGCAGTTTTTGACCTGTATGGAAAGGTGACAACTGTATCCATCGTCAGCTCCACGCTAGTGGAGGATGCGGAAAGTGTGAAAGCTCCCTCGCTCTCCTCTGACAGCTGCAGTGAGGTAGAGGAAGACAGCACTCCTGTCAGAGAGGTACGGTCTCAGCTGCATAACGTGAACCCATTTAATGGGTTGTGTTTTGATGTCAAACATAAGTTGTTAATTTTCTCTCCAACTGGCAGTGTGAGAATGAGCCGCCTCTGGTGCCCACGGTCATGACGTTTTTGGAAAATCATGGAAAAAATATCCAGCTGTCCAATCAGAACCTTACTGCTGCCAGAGTGTCCAGCTACAACCAGGGATTATTGGTCATAGCGCAAGCTTTGCCCCGCCAACAACTTTTTCAGGTGTGTTTGTATGAGAGGAAAATGGAGTGTGTGTGTCTATGCAAACGTATTTACGCACATTTCTTTGTGTAAAATCTGTGTATAAACGTTTTCACATAGAACTAATGATTCATCATTAAGTTTGTACTTTTATCTTATTTTATAATCAAATTTAGATTAACTCAAAACACACAAATGCAAAAATCTGACTTCTTGTGGCCATTTATATGCCTATAATATTATTATTATTATTATTATTATTACTACTACTACCCTACATTGAATCTAATTTAAAAGTAACTAAAAAATTTGAGGCATTGTGCATAAAACCTTTATAAGACGATAGTTTAGATGTGTATTTTGCACATGACTAACAGCAGGCAATCATTCCCTTGTTTTTAATTATCTGGATTCATCAACAGAACGAGAGCAAATTTATGTGCTTAAGCACTTGTTTTGAGTCCGAGGGAAATTTAGTTTGAGAACAGTTTCTGCTCACATAAGTAAAAAAAGTTGTACGCAATTATTAGTGATTAAGACTAGTGGTTGACCGACAGGGTATTTCAATGACCGATATGATATCTAGAGAGTGGGATGGCCTATGTAAATGACAATAAACGTAGTACAATTTAACAACAGCAAATCAGATGTACGCAACATTTATAAAGTGAAACAAACAGTTGTTTTCTGGAATATTTACTCAAATGTGGAAAGAATTGAAAAAACATTTTGATACAAAAAACCTTGAAAACAAAGTGTTGACCATCCATTGACAAATCTATTGGTAGATTTCAGAACAGACATATGGTAAAGTTAACACTTCTGTCAATTGGCCAAGTGATAATTGCACAATGGCCTAATATCGGCCAATTAATCGGCCTGGCCAATATATATATATATATATATATATATATATATATATATAATCGGTCTATCACTAATTGAGACCCTGTGTGTTTGTGAGGACCAGACAGTTTTATTTGATGCTGGTCCACCCCTTCTTTAGTTTCAGATAGACCGTTTAAATCCATTGTGGACGTCCTCTCTGTCACTGGGTGTGATTGGTCATTCACCAGACCGCCTCAACTTCCCTTCCACAGCTTGCTGCCTTAAACGCTCAGTCTGGCTACTGCAGCGAGATTCTGTTTTCCACAACTCACTGAAGGTGACATCACTTTCCTTGCCTCTTCTATCTTCCCATTTCTATCTACGTTCTTTTTACATTATTATCTGTATGTAATCTAATTCTCTCTTTTTCCTTCCTTTAGATTTGTGAGAACTATGGTCCTAACCTAGACACCTGTCCTGAAGGGACAGTTTTGGGACTGTTGGTGGACAGCAGTGGCTGTCTTCATCTGTATGTTAATGGAATGGATCAGGGCGTTGCAGCCCAGGACATCCCCAGTCCCTGTCATGCACTTATTGACCTTTATGGCCAGTGTGAACAAGTCAGTACTTGTATTTGTAATATCAGTAGCACTTATAACTGTAATATAAATTTCAATGCTATGCAAATTATAGTTTACATATGGATAGTCAGTTGCATTATGTTCATAGGCTATATGATATATTAGGTTAATGCATTGATGGAAATACAAATATAATTCAAATTTAAAGTTTTTTAAAGATGAAATGTGGAATTGTGAGGCGACTAGCATCACAAAAGGGAATTGCAAAAAAAAAAGACTCAAACTGGTGTTCTGGAACGTCCCCTCATCTGCCATTAAGTCAAATAAACCAATAGTCTCGTCCCAGAATCACGGCATCGGTTGAGCCAATGTTGATATATCAGGCTGATCAGGATGCTCAAACATACAGAGCAATGTATTGATTGCACCAAAGAGCCATATTGTTACACTTTTGGCAGGAAACAGTTGACATATGGCTTACTTATTGTTGTATTAAGCTGGGATAGTAGAAAGTATTTGAATTTAAAACAATCACTTTTAAGCAAATATACATGACTGATTTTGCATTCTCATTCTCCTTTATATGAAAGCCTTGGTTGCATTTGCACATGAAATGATTTACTCTGGTTGATGTTGTATTTGCAGGTGACTATAGTGGCGAACTATGTGCCAGTGGTTGGCGGTGAGAGAGAAGACATGCGTTGTCAAGGAGACATGGAGAAGGCTGATATGGTGGATGGTAAGTCAGATTTCGACCTCACGTCTTGCAGTGTTTTTTGTGTGACTCTGTTTATACACATACTGCATGTCTTATCTCTGTTTGTGACAGGTATTAAGGAGAGTGTGTGCTGGACTCCTCCTCCCGAGGTTAATCCCAATAAGACGTGCGAGTATCAGGCGCTGTGCTCCAGATTTAAGGACCTGCTCACACTACCTGGTACACATGCATTCCACTTTACAATCAGACCAAGAAACCTTTGGAAATCAAAGCAATGTTTGAACAGAAACAAAAGGAATTGTGTATTAAACTGGATAACTTATTAGTAATGCTATCAGTAGATTCAAATATTACATCACAATTAATACAAAATAAGAGTAAATTCTAATGACTGTTGTGCGTGAAAATCCTAGGAGATCAGCAGTTACAGTTCTCAAAATACTCAAACCAGCCCATCTAGCACCAAAAATCATGCCACGGTCCAAATCCCTTTTTCTTTTTTCTTTTTCCCCATTCTGATGGTTGATGTGAATATTAAATGAAGCTACTGACCTGCATCTGCATGATTTGATGCATTGTACTGCTGCCACACAATTGGCTGATTAGACAATCGCATGAATATGTAGGTGTACAGGTGCTCCTTATAAAGTGGTCGGTGAGTGTATATTGCCACACTATTGCATATCTTGGGTCACTAAAGACCCTATGAACCTTTGGTAATCAAACAGGAAAAAAACTTATTTTCATAAAAGAAAGGTTGAGGAAAACTAAAGAAGTGGGGGCATAACTTCAAAAAATGGATGAGGTAGAATGGGGTCCCAGGTTACTAAAAACCAGAGGTATGCATTAAAAGGTTTAATTATAACATTCGGCCCCCAAAATCCTAAATATCTCTCATCATTTCCCCCTCTGTCTCTTTCAGATGGTTACTTCAATGAGGATGCAAAGTATAATCTGTGTTACTGTGAGTCTTGTCACAAATTAAGGGGTGATGAGGCCTATTACAAGCGGGGGGAGCCTCCCAGAGACTATGCCCTGCCCTTCGGCTGGTGTCGGTTTGCACTCCGGTCAGTCACTTTTGTATTTTGATTCAGTTACCAAGCCCTGGTGATATGCACAATATTAGTTATAAGCATCATTAATTACATTCAGAGTGTTTGCTTTGGTGTTTTAACAGGATCAAGACCCACTGTGAAGTCTCCAATGCCTTCAAGAAGTGGCACATTGCGTACCATGGCACTAGTGTCGGCTCCCTTAGACGTACCCTGGACCACAACCAACTCTTGTCAGGTTAGCAATAACTCTGCAAAATGTTTCACCCTTTATCCTTTAAAAATACATTTAAAAGGGATAGTTCGGCCAGAAATGACAATTTTGTCATAATTTACTCACCCTTACACAAAAGGATGTTAGTCTCAGCCTCTATTCATTTTCATATTATGGAATAATCCAACTTTGTTTTCATAATGGCAAAAGAAAAACGCATATGACCCCTAACCCTAACCCTAACCCTATTATGATAATAGAATGCATAAATGTGTGAATTAGGCTGAGGGAGATCAGAAAAGATTTGTACAGCTGAACTTTTCTCTTTTCTTTCCTTATCAGCAGAATCGTCATCCATTTTCTCTTCGTCCGCACTGAAGACAGAGGGTCACGGAAGCTACGGGGAGCCAGAGGAGAACAGCGCCCCAGAGCGAGAGATCCCCTGCGTGCAGCTTTCACCAACTATGCGCTACTCTGGCCTTGAGGTCTTTGCCCCTAAAGTGCAGTAAGTCCTAAAACAGAAGTGCTCTGAGAGACAAGGTGGTGCTTTTTCAGACAAGCAAAAAATTCAAACTCAAATCTGATTAGTTGATTTTAGTCTGAACAGCAAAACTCCACTCCAAATCAAATTTTTACAAACTTTATGTGGTTTGAAATCCGATTAACCCATTAAATGCATACTTTGTGTCTTTAGTGACCCGGGACCCCATCCCAACGCCTGTACCTCATAAATATTTTGGATTTCAAAAATATTTTTTTTATACTTCTATACTTGATTACAAAAATGTATAGGGTCATTAAAGACCCAAGAGCTTTTTTGCACTTCCATAAATCATATTATTATTATTATTTCATATCTAGATAAGTTTACTATCAAAGGATATATATTTCTTTGTTTTTTACAAGATAAATTTGTACTATATTCATACAAACGACTTCTATATCATGTTGATTTTCTGTGCGACAATGGTGAATTATCAGTATTCCTATTGTGTGTATGTATTGTACACATACTGTACATATTATACATTATTTGTTACACAAGGTGGCGCTGTTGTTTCAGTGATTGACTTGATTTACATTTGAAATTTCTTCTTGACAAGAAGAAACATGGAAGTAAACTATAGCAAGTGTAACACATGAACTGTAAGATTTGGCTATTGTCATTTGGGTGTACTATGAAAATGATGCAAGTTGTATGACTATCTAGACTCAATAAGTACCGAAGAAAATACATATGTGTAGCTTCTGTGTTTTGTGTAGCTCAATAAGTGTTTGACAGCAAGTTGCATCTTTTGAAATGTTTGTGTTATGAATCCTGTTCTAGATGTGTTGCATCATTCTTTGATAAATGAAGAATAAAACAAAAATATATCAGATTCTATTCTATTATTCACGAATTGTTTTGAATTGTTTTATAAGCAATCAATTTTATGAGCCTATACAGATGTTTGACCAATACTTTGAAGCATCTGTAGTTTATTTTTTTAATGTTACCTGACATGTCATTTTAATATGCCTTAACTTCTCTCTCTTTATCTCAGATTCCGAGACCCACGTTCACTCCGCTGTCACCAGGCCCAAGTGGGCTTCCAGGTGTGCGTGCGGCCAGGCTCGTACAAAGTGGGGCCAACATCGCTGGGAATCAGCGAGCCCCTGGACCCTCGATTCAGCAATGCAGAGATTGAATGGATCACCAAGGAGAAAGGAGGCACACTTCTCTATGGCCTGCTTATACGGGTGGAGTAGAAAAAGACATTAAAACGAGGATATTGGCGTCATCTTCCTCACTTCTCAAATATCAACCAAAATTTCAGCGCAGCCCCTCTCAGACTCTCGGGATGCCTGAGGCGTTGAGGATTTAGGAATGTTTTCCTTCACAGGCTCAATCATCTCTGCATGTTGTTTAAAACAAACTTTTGTTTTGTTTTTGAAGGACGGTGACGTTAAACCCCAGAGACAAAGACACTGCCTGCACTTTATGTTTCGGACACTGGTGGGTGATTTTTAGTCTTTCTTTTTAAATTCACTAAGCAGGCTCTCAATTAATTTTCATCCCTTTGGGCTCTCTCTCTCTCTACATCTTTAAATATGTGTATCACCCCCTCTGTTTTTGCTTGGAGAGCCCTCGATTCCGACAGAAATACAGCTAAACTGAAGGAACGCAAGACCACCTATATATAGCACAGCCCCAGATTTATATTTGTTTTGGGATTTTTTATTTTTTTTTAAGACTTGCAATGGACAAATCAACTTGGAAATAAGAGACCGGTTTCAAAGATAACACGAAATGAAAATGTCAAGAAACTCGCAACCTGAAAACAAGGAAAAGTATCATATCACTTATAAGGAAGAGATTGGAGCGTAGTCTTTGTTTATTTCATCGCTGTGTTTTACTCACATTTGGTTGTCATTATAGCTGTGTATTTATTCAGAAATTAGAGTAATTATAGTGTCTTAGGCAACAGGCTAAATGCTGATTAAAGCGGCTACAAAATGGCAGAATCCTATCGTATCGCAAGAAAACTGAACAATTTCTAACATTTTTCTTTTCTTTTGTTTTAGCCTTTGTAAAGGTAGACACCATACGAAAATGAAAGTGAGGTTGTGAGGGAAAGATATACTGTTTAAGGGGTTGTACCGTTGTGTACCTTTGTGTCGAACATTCAGCTGAGAAAACATTGAAAATACAAGCTAAAAAATATTGAGAGAACACATTTTTTTTCATTACTATGAAATTTGTTGAGAAAATTAGAACTTAATTGAAGATACTGTACACTTGTTACCCTCGTAACCTTGATTTCATTCAAGTCAAATTAAATATGCCATTTACCCTGACTAAGGTCTATGTTGTTGGACTTTTGGGATGTTTTAATCACATCTGACCCAATATTACCCCTGAGGATCATTTCATGTGAATTTAACTGCAACATAAGCACATTCTGTTTAAAGGGATAGTTCAACCCAAAATTTCCCAAATGCGTATGAGTTTCTTCCGCAGAACACAAATTAAGACTTTTAGAAGAATATTTCAGCTGTGTAGGTCCTCACAATGCGAGTGAATTATGACTAAAACTTTGATTCTCCAAAAAGCACAAAGGCAGCATAAAAGTGTTCCATAAGACTCCATTGGTTAAATCCATGTCTTCCAAAGTTATATGATTGGTGTGGGTGAGTAAAATCTATATTTTTACTATATATCTCCACCTTTGGCCTGTAGGTGGTGATATGCACGAAGAATGCGAATCACCAAAAAAAAAAAAAAAATAATAATGGGGAAGTGAAAGTGGGGATTTGTAGTAAAAATGAACTTAAATATTGATCTGTTTCTGAACTACACTGATTGTATTGCTTCAGAAGATATAGATTTGACCACTCAAGTCGTATGGATTATTTTTATGCTGCCTTTATGTGCTTTTTGGAGCTTCAAAGATCTAGCCACCATTCACTTCCATTGTATGGATCTACACAACTGATTTATTCTCCTAAAAATCTTAATTTGTGTTCTGCAGAAGACAGAAAGTCATACACATCTGGGATGGCATGAGGGTGAGTAAATTATCAGAGCACATTTGGGTGAACTATCCCTTTAAGTGGACATATACGCACAAACACATGATGATTTTGGCCCCTTACCCAAAAGCACTCGTTAAAAAGAGTTTTATTAAAGATATATGTATGTTTGATCTATGTCCTCTTTGGCAAAAGGCAAGTTCCAGTTGTCTTTGCATCAGTCATGCACTTTCACCCATTATTTTAGGTGTGCCACCTGTAGAACTTTTTATTTTATTTTTTAAGTGGTGCACTGCTTTAGACGTTGTTTACACATGGTTTAATGAGTGCTGTTAGCTTAAACCAAGCCTATTCATTTACTCACAAACATCAGTGTAAGAACCAGGATCTGAGTGTTGCTCAAAATGAACAATTACTTGAAAGATCTGTTTGTGCAATACATTCAACATCCTGTTCAAAAGGAAGGACTGTTTATTCAACTATTCTGTTGATGTGCCTCTGGTCTCATGAAGAATCATGGGAATTGAAGTTGTCTGATTGAATACATTGCCCAGAGTTTGGTGTTTACACTGGGAATGTGATTTGTTTTTATTAGATTGTTTACTCCATGCTAGACATATTGCCATTTTTATGTATTCTCTTATGACTAAGGTTGCACAAATGTAAGCCCTCGCTGGAAAGAATAGAAATCAACACTCTTGATTGTATCTAGAATTTAAGTACCCTCCTATACCTTTATGAAGGTATATCCATCTATTTTTGGGGGGTTTCTCTTTTTAATTTGTTGCCAAGATGACATACTTGAGTGTACATTTTACATTAACTATCCCGCTTTATTGCCAAGGGCGATGTCTGAATGAATGCTTGCTGTGTAAATCAAAAAATGTGAAAACACAGGGTTCATGTTGGCCCATTGCTGCTTTTTTGGTCATTTGTATTATTTGTTAACGTTTGTGTTATTTTTATGTCTGTATGTTGTGTTGTACAGCCTGTTACATAACACTAACGTTACCTTGCTGGTTTGTAAGAAAATTAAAAAAAGAAAAAAAAAGAGACAATTATGCACAACATATGGAGTCTGTGTCTGCGCATTAATGTGTGGGTGAATCTAACAAATCTAATGTCCAGGTCAATTTTAATGTTTAAACTTTAAGCTTAATGTAATATCTTTAGTTTTATACCAATAATCTTGTCTTCTCTCTCTCAATGGGGTAACCTCTTCTTTGTTGCTATAATGTGGTTCTTGCTCTCGGTGGGGCGCGTGGCAAGTTGTGCGTGGATGCTGCGGAGAATAATGTGAAGTCTCCACACACTATATCTCCGCGGTGATGCGCTCAACAAGCCACGTGATAAAATGCACGGATTGACGGTCTCAGTCATGGAGGCATGGACGAACTGAGATTCGTCCTCCGAGTCACTACTCCACCATGAGAACTTGGAGCGCATTGGGAATTGAGCATTACAAATTGGGGAGAAAACACAAAACGCAATATTTTAATGAATTTTATTTTATTTGGAGTAGGAAATTTCAGTCACTGACATGTTATTGCAGTGTTGCATATCAATGCCATGAAATCTTGGTAAAAATATCCAATGGCAATTGCTTCTTAAGGCCAATAGTGCTTCTATCTTCAGTTGTTTGTTGATGGTTCTTCACTCAACCTGTGCCCAAGTTTACGATCACACCACACACTATGATTAAAACACAGACTCAACTAGGAGGACAGGGAGTGACCCTCGTAACAAAAAACACCACCAACAACAAAAATGCCATTGTGTTTTTAGCTGTTTGTTAATAATCAGGAAAATGTTCCAGAGAGTTTTACTTTGAAACTTTAACAATCATTCAACAAGTTAGATGACCATTCTATCAAAAACTAAATTATTACATTTGAAAACACAGTGTGTTTGGCATTATACTACATTTCTAGGGTTTTTTTCTAAAGTGGGTTGTATTAAATATTGAATAAATTATGATTTTCCAGAAAATTCTTTGTTCGGGAACCTGTTGTTTAAGACTTAAATTGACATTCCCAGTTTCAAGTTTGTCTTAACCTTACACAGCAAAATAAATGACAAAACAGAGAAAAACCTTGTAAACAACAACAGAAAACAATAACTATAAACAGAAATCATACAAGCACAGAACTTGAAAATGAGCTGCGAGTCTGCGACGAGACCACACAAAAACAACTTCCTGATGCAAAAGCATCTAATGCATCTCTATGCTTTAAGTGAAGACACAGACCCATCCATTCAGTCCCTACCATATGAATTTTCAGTCAATGAGCAAAATCAATAAATAACATGAGCATATAAATACATTAATAAATACAGAAAGAATATATAAAAACAGATTCAGTATTGATCAGTCTTAAGTATTGGAAAAATTTACAGCGCGACTCTAGTGTTCAATAATTGTTTCTGTATCTGTGGCTGAATGCACTTTAAAACCATCATTTTTCATACAGTACATAGTGAAAGCTCAAGCACCCAACTCTGCTGCTGCAAACCGAGTGCATTCATGTGAAACACAGATAAAAACCAGTAAAAACCATCAAGGATGTAAAAAAGAAATTGTACACAGTGAACTAGGGGTTCTCTAGTCAGAAGTAGTCCAAGAAGTAAGAAATGTCTGCCTCATTCTCCAGGGTCTTGCCATTGTTTGTCTCGCCCACCTTGAGACTATTCACAAAACAGCAGTTGTATAAAAATGCTAACTGCTACTTGAGGATCTGTTTCTGTGATTTCCTTTAAATGAGACTGGCACAACAGGAACTGAAGTGTGATAAGAACATCTACCCACCAAATGCTAAGTACCATTTTTGCAATGGCGGAAGACAAAAGCAATTCCTCAAAGGGCACTAAACGTTCCAGGAGAAAGAGGAGAAAGATGAACAATCAGGAATGTTCTCGTTCACAGGAGCCTTAAAGAGAGATGGTGAGATCATGAGAAAGATCAAGTCAAAACTGTTCCATTAGTTTACCACTTTTTGGGCCCCCAAGCAGATGTCTGTTTTGGTGTTATTCCAGATCCAAATGTAGGGAACTCTTCAGAACTGCTCACATCTGGTGCCTGGATGTCATACAGAAGAGAAAAGCATGAAAACTAGGACAATATATAGTATGGCAAAATACTTAGGGAAGTTGTCACATCCACTACACCTAAAACTACAACCCCAATTCAGAAAAAGTTGGGACAGTATGGAAAATGCTAATAAAGACCAGAAGGAGTGATTTGTAAATTCTAATCACCTTGTGCTATAATGAAAGCACCAGAACTACACATTATTTGTTTTTTTTTTGTTTTTTTTTAAATAAACAGTTTATTAATATTAATATTAATCAGGAATATTAATCTGTTCAAAAATGTAGCAATGTTGACATTTTTCTCTTGAAACGCAATATTTAGTGCAACTAAATTAGATTATGCAATAAACATTGTTTTTGATAACTTGATAACCAACTTCTGGCGACTAAAAAACAGGTATTTCAGCCCAGGATGAATGAACTACATTCCACAGTTCCTTTGAGGTTTTGCTTCAGAAACTGCATTTTTAATGTCACCCCACAAGTTTTCAATGGGGTTGAGGTCAGGGGATTGAGATTGCTACTCCATTACTTTAATCCTTTCTGTCTGGAACCAAAATGTTGCTCGCTTACTTGTGTGTTTGGGGTCATTATCTTGTTGAAACACCCATTTCAGGGGCATTTCCTCCTCAGCATAGGGCAACATAATCTCTTCAAGTATTTTGATGCATTCAAACTGATCCATGATCCTGGTATACGATAAATAAGCCCAACACCGTAGTATGAAAAACCATCCACGATCAGCCAAATCATACCATGATTTTTGCGCCACCATGCTTCACTGTCTTCACAGTGTACTGTGGCTTGAATTCGGTACCCGGCAGTCACCTGACATACTGTCGATGACAGAATGTAATGACATTTCTCTTTGGGCCAATCGATGCGTTCCTTGGATAATTATAACCGATTCTGCACATGCCATTTTTTCAACAATAGTGCTTTTACGGAAGCTTCTTGCTGATAGCTTAGCTTCGATTAAACGTCTTCTGACTGTAACAGTAATTACAGGTCATTTAAGATCACCTTTGATCTTTCTGGAGGTGATGATTGGCTGAATCTTTGCCATTCGGACTATTCTTCGATCCGTTTTAACAGTAGTTGCTTGTTTTTTCCACGTGTTTTGTGTTTTTGTTACCATTTTAAAGCATTTGAGATAATTTTAGCTGAGCATCTTATAATTCTTGCACTTCTTTATACGTTTTCCCCCTCTCCAATCAACTTTTAAATCAAATTACGGTGTTCTGAACAATGTTTGGAACGGCCCGTTTTACTTAGCAATTCAGAAGGAAATATATTTTATAACAATGTGTGAAACATTTTCTTCCCTACTTCCTTAATAATGGACAATTAATGACACCTGTTTTTTCACAGAATAAATGAATTCTCTAATTAAACTCCACACTGCTATTAATTACGCAGAACAAGCAGCATGCATGTCATGACAGTTGGGTCTGTTGTTTTTCTATTACACTACTACATCTACAAGTAAATTATTTGCAATGCAGATATATCACTACTACTATTAACAGTGGTTCATCAGGTTACTGATGTTGTACTGCTATTTTTTTTAACACAACTGCATTTCAAATCAGATGAATGCAACCCGCTAAAAAAGAAAAGCTGGGACGGTCAAGTGTTTACCATTTCTTCTAATAACACTAATTAAGCATTTGGGCTCTGAAGACAAGTTTGTTAAGCTTATCAAGCAGAATGTTCCCCCGTTCATCCATTATGCAGGTCATCCATTCTTCATCCATAATGCGCCACATTCTCTTTCTCTGCTTATGCAGCCATGTACTTGTAATTCGGGCAGCACGTGGTTTGGCATTGTCCTGCTGGAAAAACACTTTTGAATGCATGTGATCTCAGTTCTAGCAGACATCACTGTTTAAAAGAAATTCATTTGTCTGTAAAGATATCATGATATGGGCTTGGGAATACTCTGTAAACCTTTGTCAGTCAACACCATTCGCCACTGATTCGCCACAGATGCAAGTTAAGGCTATACTATGCAAAGCAGTAGCCATACATCAACACTGTCCAAAAGCGCTGCCGACTTCTCTGGGCTTGGTCTCATCTGAGATGGAAAGTAGAACAGTGGAATCGTGTTTTCTGGAGTCAACTTTTCAAATAATTTTTTAAAAAACAGCCGATGTCAGTTTCCGGACAAGAGCGATGAGCGTGTATGAGTCTTGAAAGCTTGAGAGATTTCCTCATTCTTTCATCCAGACTGGAATTTTTTGGGGGAATTCTTTCACTCTTATCTTTCATGCATGTCTGCTGTCTATATTTCATAAAACTTATATAACCTATAAACTCACCGATTATGCAAAAATCTATAGATATGTTAAGTATGCAGTTTCTTTTAAAGATTACCTTGTTGCCCTGAGCATTCCAGGGGGCATTCCGAACAACAAAGCCTTTAGTCAGGGCTTTTCTATCCTCATAATTGCCTCCAGCCCCTACTATCTTAGAAGGAGGCTTCATATAGGCTGCCATAGTCTCTGTCTCAGTCACCGTCAACATCTAAGAAAGAATAAGAAATAATGAATGAATGAATGACTGAATGAATGAAACAGTGAATGGGAAAAACAAAAACAATGATGTGCCAGCAGAAACCAGAGTATTTGCAGTTTATTCTGCACTCACATATTCTTCTTCCAGGTTGAGCAGATGATCTATGGCATTATCAACATTCTCTGGGAGTCCTGTGATGGTAACCTTGTTTGGGTCCTCAGAACCAGGTTGAGGAAACTGTATATCAACCTGAAATAAAAGAGATAATTAATATTAGCAAGACACTTCTGCATCCATTCACACGATTGTACAATTTATTCGTTTCGAACAATTTAATTAGATTTAATTAAAATGACTATTTAATCCAAACTTACAACCTTTTCATGTTTAAAGGGTTAGTTCACCCAAAATTTTACATTTTAATATAAGTATGGGTGGATATGAATTCGGAGCTATGGTGAAGGTGAAGATTTTCAGCAAATGAATTAGATGTCCCTCTGTTCCTCACACTACCTATTGTAGTACTTTAAAACACTTGGAATATAGTACACATGTCCTAAGGACTACTTTTAAGGTGCTTTTTGGACTGTGGTATCTGTATGTTTTGTTATATAAAAGAACAGAGTAAACATTCTGCTAAACTTCTGTTGTGTTCTATAGGAAAAAAGAAAGTCAGATTATGAGATGGTGAGAAATTACAGAATATGTTTTTTTTGGGTGAACTAACAAACATTACTTACCCTCATGTCATTCCAAACCCCTATGACTTTCTTTCTTCTGCAGAACACAAAAGGAGATATTTCACAGAATGCTGCGATCACTGTTTTCCATACAATAGCAGTTCATAGTGAAAAAGCACACTTAACTTCATGATGTCATAACACAAAAACCGATCACGTTTAATGCAATTGCCGTGTTGCCATATTTTAATTGGACAATTTATATATGTGATGATCAGTGATATAATTTAAGAGTGAATAATTACGTAAAGTTTGGTCTGTTCACAATACATAGTGATCGTATAGCTTCAGAAGACTTGGAATATGACCCATGGATGTCACATGGACTTCTGTCGACTACTTTTATAACACTTTCGGGGCTTTTTGTAATGTAAAAAGTCAATATCAACTGCTATTGTATGTATATTTATTTAATGTTTATTTTTGCTTTCTCCAGAAGAAATAAAGTTATACAGGTTTGGAACAAAATGAGGGTGAATAAATAATGACACATTTATCATTTCTGGGTGAACTACTCCATTAAACTAACAACTGACTCCAAGGTTTCATCCTTGCGTGATTGTTAGCAAATACACTGCACTTACTTTGAACTCATCCATGAGTTTCCGGATAGTTTTGCCACGGGCTCCAATGATGCGAGCGTGGACCCGCCGGTCCAGCCGGATGTCCTCACTCACCATTTCTTGTAGCACTGCCACCAGCTGCTCTATAGCTGCTCTGGCCTCATTTGCATTCTTCTCATAACCCCCGATCGTTATTACATCCTAGAGGGAGGCAGAGATGCGCGAAGACAGATTGACAGGCCGAGAAAGAAATATAGATGGCAGATAGGTATGAAAAGATAAGATAAGAAAAAAATACAAGAAGAACCAGTCTGGTTGAAAGAATGAGGAAATCTCTCAAGCTTTCAAGACTCATACACACCTGCTGCTCATCGTTCTTGTCTGGAAACTGTACACT
Organism: Moxostoma hubbsi; assembly: GCA_032164185.1. Taxonomy (NCBI): domain Eukaryota; kingdom Metazoa; phylum Chordata; class Actinopteri; order Cypriniformes; family Catostomidae; genus Moxostoma; species Moxostoma hubbsi. The sequence goes on from JAVLUX010000039.1 coordinate 14,690,071, forward strand.
GACATCGAAGTCTTTGCGTATTTGGGAGATGACAGCTCCTTTGCGGCCAATAATTTTGGGGTGATATTTGGGGTCTACCGAGAGGGTCACCTTAAAGCTCCGTAATGCCTACAGAGAGACATATTCATTAAATATTAAATCTGGTTTAAAAAGGTATAAATTTCAAAAATTACATTTTATGTTTCTAATATTGGCTATGCTATTATGTAGTATGTTGTATAGCAGCAGTATTGTGTATGGCAGTGTTTGTGTGTGTGCGTGCAGTGCAGATGTTGTACCCGATCCTCCAGCTCCGCCTGCAGCTCCTTGACTCTCTCTAGCAGCCCCTGTCTGGCCCGTTCCACACTGGACACCTGGCCTGTGATCTTTATGATATTTGACTGTTGTTCACATTGAGGAACCCAAACATTCACCTAAAACAGTACAAGAGTCAAGGTTTAAACCTTTCATTTATGCTATTATGCTCTTTTTTAACCAACAAGGTGCCAGGTAGAGGCCAACTGATACTGGATTATGCAGATAATGAAAACTAAAGGTAGTAGAAAAGGCCAATAACCAATTTATCGGTCGATAGATTAAAAAAATAAATAATAATTTCCATACTATAACAGGCACAGACATAGAGGCTACAAGATTAATAAAATCTCAGTTTACTGTGCAACCAACATCCCAATAATAACCAGGACAAAAATGAAGATTTGATGCATAATATGGGACTTTTAACTATAAACAAGCCCAAATGGCCGCTTATTTTGAAATGACGAAGAATTGGCTCCAATACAATGCCCTATATTTATTTATTTATTAAATTAATAATTTTATAGCCTATTTATTTAACCGGATAAAGGGTTTTGTGTATGTACTGTATACAGTATATACGTATGTATATTTCAGAGTAAAGTTTTTTATATTATTCACAAAATATAAAGTTGCAGACGGCAATGTAGATGCACGTTTCCATATCTTTCTTCGCATGTTCTCGCTTCAATTTAGAACACTTGATTATCTAATTAAAATAACAAAATATTTATTGAAGTGAGACTATGTAATTGTATGAATATTGTAAATGATTAAAGATTTAGATACAGCAAATCCCTACATGATTGTTATTATTTCACCTTAATAGGTCACTGTTACACTGTAGAACCAATATGTTCTAACCGTAGAATCCTCCAGGATGGAATAAAAAAGAAAACAATTGGCATAGATTTGTGCCAATAACCAATATTTTCAAAAAGCAATTATCGGCACAGATTAATCTGTAAAACCAATATATTGGTCTTCTTCTAGTGCCAGGTACTGGTGCCTGATCTCAAGCTAGGGCACGATAGCCAGTACAATTTTGTTGGAAAAGAAGTATTTGTGGTCGAATTATTGACTTTTACTACAGGCAGAATAAAATACTTACCAGTGTCATTCGGAGACAGAAATTGCAGAAATTTTAGAGAATCCTTGAATAAAAGCATAAAAAGAAGTGTGTAAGAATGACCCATATTTTATGCCTGTATATCTTTACCTCATAATCCTCCATCATTTTCCTTATTCCACTTCCTTTCTGTCCTATGATGTAACGGTGAAGGTCATAGGAAACTTCAACATCAATCGTCACAGGAACCAATGCCTAGTGCATCACACAAAGAGGATGAGGGAAGAAAAGGGGTGATACAAAAAATGAAAACCAGTCCACAATAGGAAAAAGTGAGTGAATTCCTTACAAGCAAAGTTGCCCGTGCCAACTCGCACTTTTCAGCCTGCCCTGTAACAGTGATGATGTCACACTTCCGAAGGATGTTGTCTGTTTCGCCATTCTCTTGAGATGCAGATTCCTGAGCTACCAACCACAAACAGAACAAACAATACAGCTTATGAAGTCCAAGGACGTCGTCAGGAATTGCAGGAATAATAAAATAGCTGAAATATGTTGAAGGTCCAACATAAGGAAGAGACCTGCAGACTCATCTCTGTCCGGAAATTTGATCTGAACTTCGTGCTCCCGTGTAATCTGCTGTATCCTGCAGCCTTTGGGTCCCATGACGCCTCTGTGGTACCGCTGGGGAATCGCCACCTCCACACTCACCTGTGACTCCTAAGGACACACCAGCACTTCATGACCCATCAATGAGTGAAATATGGGCTGTTTGTAAAGCTGTCTTCTTTGAGATTCCATTCACAGGCTGTCTACTAGTAATACTAGTGGGACAATATAAGTTTGAGCACAACAATACTCTAAATACAGGCAGTCTAAAAAACATGATATTCCTGGCAGAAAAGTACACTGTCATGCTCGGACACAAATGATTGGCCAAACCAATATGATATAAATTACTATAAGTAGTACTACCAAATATGGTGGCAGAAACATCTCTAATTGATTTGTGACAACTTCTGCCATACTTAAAGTGATTTTATTTCTCTCATTATTTACTCACCCTCATGATATCCCAGGTGTGACTTTCTTTCTTCACCAGAACACATTTGAAAATGTTTTGAAAAATATCTCAGCTCAGTAGGTCCTTAAAATGCAAGTGGATAGTTATCAGAATCACAGTAAGCAAAAAAGTCATCCATATGACACCAGATGTTAAATTAATGTCTTCTAAAGATCAATATTAAGTACTTTTATGCTCGTGTGACATAATCACACTGGCACGTGTGACACACATTGAAGAGCAGTGCTGTTTACATTGGAGTAGGAGGAATGCTGTAAAGAAGCTTCATTAGTTTTGGTTTAAATCTGTTTCTTAACTCAAAATGGTGTGTTTGTGTGATTTTCCTGGATGTCTCAGCTGATAGGAGAATGTGAGATTACGTCTGTAACATGGAAACAGGAATATGTCACACCCTCACCATCTCCACCCTCTTGTGAAGCTTACCAGAAGCAATGATTTAGAGTTAAAAAAAGTGATCACGTCACTTTAGAAGACATTAATTTAACCGCTGGAGTCATATAGATGACAGTTATTACTGACTGTCTGTGATTTTTGGAGCTTCAAAAATCATATCTCCATTCACTTGCATTTTAAGGACCTACCGAGTGGAGATATTTTTATTATATTATTTATTTTTCTTCAAATGTGTTCTAATGAAGAAAGAAAATCATACACACCTGGGATATCATGAGGGTGAGTAGATAACAAGAGAATTTTCAAGAACTATCCCTTTAAGCAATATCACATTCTCTGTCGCCTTGTGACTACGGCTGATGATTACAGCTGTGATGATATTCAGTAAAACAGCACAAGTAACAGACAGAATGGCAGCTAAACACAGAAAATAGAAAGCTCTGAACACAGACAAGTGGTGTGAAGCAAACAGTGAAATGTCCCAGCACTGTCATTCGAAATATCGGCACTCTTGGAACACCACTTGTTCAATCAGGAGGACTGGAACTAACTGCTGTCTAAGATATTTAAATCCAAGAACAGATTACCAGTTCTCGAATGATCTCCTGAATGCGATTCTTAGCAGCGTCCACACACTCTCTGGGCCCTTTGAGAGTGATGCGGTCACTCTGTGTGCTTGTGCGAGGGAAGCTAACGGCCACACCTCCGTACTCCTCTGCCAGATCTCTAAGCACTTGCCCTCTCCGACAGACAAAATGACGGTGATGCCGAGGGTCAACAACCATACTGTCCTCAATGACATCATCCTGAGAGTAAATGACAGATGGAGAATGAAAGCAGGAAAGAGAAGAAAAAAAGGAAATGCTTTTAAATAAACACTCAATCATTCACAAAGAATTAGATCAAAGCCAATGTTACCAGATTTTTGATGAGAGTCTCCAGTTCTTTCTGGGCAAGCCGTACGGCCTCCTCTTTACCCATGATGGTTATGTGCTTCTGTTCTGTCTCATCAGTCGAGGGGAAGATGATTCGTGCTCCTGTTCGATCCCGCACACGACGGATATTAGCTCCCCCTCGGCCTATCAGGAACTTGTGGTACTCAGGCTTGGCTTGAAGCTCCACTGAGAAGTTGTTGACTTGCTGGTGGGAAAACAGACACATGTCTCACATAAAGTGAATGACTATAAGCTACATTCTAATCAGCTGGTCATGAAAACTAATAAGCGGTGCTTGCTTTAGCAAGAAAAGAAAATCCCAAAGATTTAACACTGAAAATTGATCAGAGGGTGTGCTCTTTGACATTATGGCCATGAGTTTTTCCTCTAGCAAGCACCACTCACAAATGTACCTATCCAAGTTTAACCTATTGCTTTTCCTCTACATAACTTCATTGCACTAGTCACCTTTTCTTCTGCCAGCTGCAGCAGTTGCTTCCTGGCTCTCTCCACCTCTTCTGCAGGGCCTCGGATGGTGACTTTATCCAGCCCTGATCCCTCTGCAGGGAAGTGGATGTGAACGCCCCCACACTCTTCCATAACGGAGCGCACCAGACTACCCTTGGATCCAATCAGAGAGTTATGCAGCTTGGCTGGGATGGAAACCTCAGCCTCCTTCAGGTTGGCCTTGGAAGACAGATCAAGCAGGCTTGAAAAAATGGACAATCTCTAGCCCTCATAACCCATTCTCTAGTTTTCTGCTTCTCTCACCAGTTCTTTCTGAATGGCAAGGATTCGTTCTCGTGCAGCGTCACAGTTGCTTTTCTTGCCAGTGATCACGATTATCTCAGAGTTGCTGTTCTCTGTTGGGAGATCAATTTTTGTGCTGGTCTCCTCACGAATCTACACCAAATTACACAGCAACAGAAATCTTTCTAATTGAAAATACCAACATAAGCATAATAGAAGGATGTTAAAAGCAAAAGAGACATGCTAAACTTAAAAAGGATCAATTAGACACAAAAACAAACCAGATGTTTTCAACTACGGTATGGAAGAGGTGATTATGATCATTCACAATCTGAAAGAAATGGTTGACTTTGAGAGCTCACCCTTTTAATGTTAGCACCTCCTTTGCCAATAATGTTTTTGTGAAACTGCTTGTGGATGGGTACAGATATTGAGAAGCTGCTCTCAACCTAATGAACATATAATTAAACATTACAGCTCAATGTCAGTCCAACAGTGAATATCTATGAAACATACTGTTCCCCCCCAAAAAAGCTGAAAAAGTCCCTTGACTTTCATTACAGGAAAGAGGAAAAAGCATATATGTCTTGTGAAATGCTCTGAACATCTTAGAACAGGATATTTCTGTGAGCAAATGGAAGCTGGATGAAAACACTTGTACCAGCTCAGCGATGAGTTTCTGCAGAAACTTTGCACATTTTTCGACCTCGTTTTTGGGCCCTCGGAGCTGAACTATGTCGCTTTTCTGTTGCTGGTCTGGAAAGATGATAATGACCTGCAGAAATTAAACCAAAGGTAATTTAATGCTTTAGAAAATGTGTTGTGCAGGGTGGTTGGCTCCAATGATATCACTTTCTTAAGTCTAGAAACTATAATATAAAGTGGTTAAAGACCCCATGAAATGACTTGATAAGTGCCATTCTCTGCCCTGTTGGGGTGAGACAAATTGCACCCTTTTTTTGATAGCCATAAGGCATGGGTTACCTCACAGCCACAAACTATCATCTGCTATTTGTGGGTCAGTTGAAGGGGGAGTGGCACTCATCTGTGTAGCACAGCTTGAGTCATCAATATTTCTGGTCCCTCTAATCAAAAGTGAAAGGCTGTACATTTTAAAGGTGCTGTAAGTGATTTTAGCCATTCTGAAACTTCCACCAGATTAGCTGAATTAGCCACACCCCCTCTTTCCAAATCCCAGATTCCAAAGACAGGAGTCCACAAACACAGTAGAGGCCATTGTGTTGGAGCAAATGGAAAGGGGGAGGGTTCCTCTGAGCATTTTGCAAGTGCAGGACACTGTACCAGCACTTATCTTATTATTTATGGACTGCCCTGTGAACCCGCATTTTTTCCCATATTGTTCACCCAGCCTAGGGTTGTTACAGATAGTAGCTGGGATTTTTATTCATTTCAATGACTCGATTCTTTTGATTCCATTCACCAAAAAGATTTGTTTGCTGACTATTTAATCAAGTCACGCCTTTGCGCTCCTAGATGGTTCCAAATGCCTGTCTTTCAAGTAATTGCATTGAACCAAAAGCAGTCATTCACAAACAGAAAAAGTATAAATAGCCCTTATTAAAATTTGCGTGTCTACAATTCTACTGATGCTTCAGCACTGCGGTGTTTAAGCATCATAAGGGTTTCCCCACAAATGACAAGAAAGCATATCTATCATGTTCTGAACTGCTGAGCACGACTTTTTAATCAAGCTATACAAAAAAAAGACAAAAACACATGCTTAAAACATTATTATGAGTTTCAATAACATTCATATGTCACTGTTATGAGTGGTCATCACTCACTTTTATTCATAATTTATCCGGCCCCTTTTCTTCTTGAACAAGACTGCCGAACTGAACGAACGACATGCAGCTCCTCCTCTCGTTTAGCTGGTCAGCAGATCATTGTTCATGAATGAGATGACTGATTCATTTAATTAATTTGCAAACATTCAGTTTGTTCACGTATGACATGACCAACTGGTTCAGTAAAGGGGTGTATTTGTTCAGTGGGTCAAACCAATGAACTACACCTTCACAGCCCCCTCACGAATGCTACTGGCTCACGCTAAAGTCTAAAGTCAAAGCAACACAAATGGAATTTGCATGTCTAAAAATGAACGAAGACAGTTTAAAGAGTTAACGCCATAACTGCTTTCACCACAAATGGCAGGTCTTATTTTCCCTATATTTTGACAAATGTTGGGCTAAATTTTTACCAAGACAGAGAAAAAGTTCAAGAAATGTCTAAATATGTTACAGTGTGCAACAAAGCACAACATTTCCATCCATAATACATGCTATTTTAACTGTACATCTTCAGTCATTTTTACACATTCATAAATAGGGGATTATGTTTTGTGCAAACCTTTAAACTTAGTGCATTTCACCCCTTTATCTCCTTGATGAATGTGATTGACTCACATGCCGAACTGAATGGACAACATACCTCCTCTCGTTCAGTCATACAGCAGACACTCATTCACAAAAGAGATGACTGAGTCGTTCATATAGTTCACGAACGAGTTTCACAATACATTCAGTTTGTTCATGAGCGACACCTCAGCTCGTTCAGACTCAAATGACGACTAGTACTAGTTCAATGTAGGGGTGTATTCATTCAGTGGGTGGAACCAATAATATGATCCCTCACAGCCCGCACTTGAATGCTATTGGCTCGTGCTATAGCGACACTTAACAGGCATGAAAAGCTACCAAAGTAGTCTTGCGCTTCAAACTAGATTTTATTGGCATAGCTCAAAGAGAGCAACATCAGTGAACAAGATATATGAGTCAGTGTATGGAGGTGAACGAGAATTTGTGATTCGTTCACTTAAAAGATTTGTTAAAAAAAACCAGATGCATTCACAAACGAAACATCTCTAGTTACAGAGACAGGTGTGATATTTCATGCCACCTTTTTCAGTGATCTCTGACAGGTAATAGAGGTGTTTTCTGCATGTCATTTAATTAAAAAAAATCACTTACAGCACATTTAAGTGTGTATTTGCTAAAAGGAGCATTCAGGAGCACAAAGTAGCAGGTAGATGACATCAAAGCAACCACACATGGACTAAAAGACTCAAAACTCTATTAATTTCATGGGGTTTTTAATATAATCTAAAAGCTCTCACAATATAACACTATATTACGATGATGAAAAAAACATGAGCACCTCAGGGAACTTGTCCCTAACTTCTTTGATCCTTTCTCCTTTTTGCCCAATGATGGTGCGGTGGAACTTCTGTTCTATGATCAGGTCTTTCATGCGTTCATTTTCCTAGAGTGCCATGGAGGCCATTGGTGGAATTATGCCAGAAGAAAGAACAGAAAGCTTTTAAAAGAAATATCTTCAGCCACTCAATGGGAAAATACTAACAGCTTACTGACCGAGCACTTTAAACCAGTGGTTCTCATCTGCTAATGTGAATAGCAAATGAAAGAAACTTCTCAAGTCTTAAAATGGAGGAAAATAACACCCATATCTTTTGTTGTTGTTGTCAAATTCTATGGTATTCAAATTCATGTCACTTGATAGATGCTAGACAAATTAGGCAGATGCCAACAGGTTGTGTGACATGCTCTAATCCTCGAGAACTATAAACAAAATTCTTTAATTTTGGCTCACCATACGCTGGGCCATGTCCATCAGTTCCTTGCGAGCAAGCTGCACTCCTTGAGGATCGCCCTCAATACGAACCAGCCCACAGTGCTCAGAGTCCTGAGGAATTCTCACTGATACCTTATACTGCTCCTTTATCCGATTTACTGTGAAGAGCACCAAGTAATTCATTTATCTTGTCATCTCTTTACCTTCTCTATTCATTGATCAAAACTTTGCTGTTTCTAACAGAACAAATATAACTTAAAGAAAAGTGTGTAACATAGTAATTTACTTTTACCCCAGTTATTTGGCAACAGTGACACATGAAGGATAATTTGCAACTGTTGCATTTGACATTTCATGTGGTTTGTAACCTAATAGCCTGAAAAACCACAATTTGACCATTCTTTTTTTGCTTTGTCATCATAGGGCATGTTTATTTCCAAAGTTTCTAAACATAAACATGGTTCCAGATGCATAATTTCAGTTAATTCAACTTACTGTTGGCCCCATTTTTGCCAATGAGATGCCTGTGAAAACGCTGGTCAATGTTAATCTCTGCATAGTCCATTCTTGCCATCTGAAGAGAGGAAAATAAAATAACTGAGGATTGCACCTAAAAAGTATGTTTTTATATATATTTTTTTAATATTCAAACTTGCAAATCAAACTGTACTGAAAATCTTACAGTAATGTGAAATTAATTGTGAACTAAATTTCCCTTGACATTGAAACCAATTATATTAAGCATGTATTTCTAAACACATTTTTACATTCATTTTAAATATAATAAATGAACTGATATGAGAGATATGAGGGTTCTCTGACCAGGTCTTTGATGATCTCCTGTAACTGAGCCTGGGCCTGTTCTACCTCCTCCGTTGGTCCCTCCAGATTGATCCGTTCCTCTCCATCGGTAAATTCTATATGCACCTAGTGAGGACAAAGAGTAGTAAGTTCACATTATGGGGCATGTGTCAATGAGTCTTAATAAAGGTTACAAAATTTTGAGTTTTAGGAACAGTGCTTAAATTTGTGGTGAAATACAATATACAGTATAAGGTAAATTCACATTAATTTAGTGATTCCAACTTACAAATTATATTTGTTTAATAAACTCACTGTAAACAGATAATGTGAGAGCTTGCGATTTTTAACATCAGTATCTCAAATCTAATAACAACTAACATGCCCTGATTTCTCATTTCACTTTTGAATACCTTAGGCAACTGCTGTGTAATGCGGCTGATGTTCTGTCCTTTCTTGCCAATGATGAATCGATGGAGCCAGGCTGGAGCAATTACCTCCAACTCTATCACACTTTTAGCCTGCAAAATGCACAAGTGGCATGTGAACAGCTGTCTATGCATGGACAGTGTTTCCCCTAGGATTTTTTTCAGCACTGGTGCTGTTGTGGACAGGTCCAGAAGTTTTCTCCCCCCATCCACAAAAAAGTTGATGAGCCTATTTATTTATATAAGCCTTTTATATTTATTATCCAGTTTATTACCAAATATCAAATATAATTTAAACAGAACATATAGTACAGAGGAGAGAAACTTTTGTCCATAATTTATCCATAAGTCCTGAAGGTCTAGACTTTAAAGCCCTTTATGAACTTGCCCATATACTTACAGTGCAATGCCATATAAGCACAGGTAAAACCATAAATGGCACCTCGTTACTGTGGTTAGGTCACTGTTGCAAGTCATTCTAATATAATAATAATAATAAATTATAATATTTGTTATAAAACAATGGCAGCCTGAATTCAAATGGGTTGCATCAGTTTTGTGGTCTGCGTTGCGTTATCGAGGGCAGACCACTGGTGCAAGTGGTTCTGTGATGGCTCGCACCAAACTCACTTGAAAACTAGGCTTCAATGGCACCGCTAAAAATATTGTGTTGCAAAAACTCATTTCAAAGATCTGTCTTCTGACCTTGGCATACACCTGGGTGAGGGCTGGGCCCAGCTTATCTGGCTCCCCTCTGAGGATGATGGTCTCAGAGGCAGATTCCAGAGGAGGCATCTCCACAGACACCCCTGTGTTCTCCAGGATCTCCTGCAGGGTGTTGCCTTTTGGGCCGACTATGTACTTGTGTTGGGACTTCTTCACCTCCACTGAGATGGTGGTCATTTTTTGCTTCTGGTTGTGGAGAGCAGAAAAGAGTATGTAATCGTTTTTTGTGTGCACACAATACAAAGTAATTAAAACAATGAAATCACCTTCTCTTCGTAGATGGCCCAAATGCGGGCAATCGCAATGGCAACTGCTTCCTTCTCGCCAGTAATGACAATCTCATCCTTGGGCAGACTAGGCGGAGGAACGCTGATACGAGCTCCAGTCTCTTGACTCAACTCTTGAACGAGTCGGTTATATGCACCAGCAATGAATGGATGAAAAGCTTTCTCAAGAGATAAACATTCCACAGCACGTTTATCCTGAAAAAGACAGTGTAGTATTGAAAAATAAACCCTTTAATTAGTATGATTTGTGTTTTTTTAGATGTTCATTTCACCATGAGCTTGTTTCTTCACTGTTTACCTGCTCTGCGGAAATGAGCTGGATTTCATGCCGGGCTTTCTCAATGCCCTCCTTGGTGCCAGTGATGCGAATGTTGGCATTGGGATCGTCAGAGCGGGGGATGGCTATCTTGGTGGCTGTTTTCAACTCCAGCTCCTGTAACTTCTCCCCATTCTTTCCAATCACAAATCGATGATGTTCTTTTGGAATGAGCACAGTCGCTGTGGCCTGTGACACAGGAGTTCAGCAATTAAATTTAGTTTTAACAGCAAAATGGATTTAATAAGAAGATTATGTATCAAACAAACACCTGAGTTTGCAATCGGGCCACAATTTCCTTCCTGGCTTTCATGACCGAGTCTAGTTTTCCAGTCACCATGATGGAGAGGCCTTGGTCTTTGGCCAGAGATAGCTCAATGTGTGCCCCGGTCTTCTGCATGATGTCCAGGCACACCTTCGCCTCCTCACCCTCACCAAACTGACTGTTGTCTTTATAGCGCCGCTCCTCAAGTGGTACATGGAACACCTGAAAAAAAGAGGGATTAGTAGAGAAGAGATGGAGTAAAAAGAGTGGAAGACATCCGTAACATTGAGAAGATATTGTTGCCTGACAAGAAAACATTTCTCCAGGTCCTTATCAGCTTACTCTAAAACTGCCCAAGGAGTGTTAAAGGGATAGTTCACCCAAACATTAAAAGTCTCTCATCATTTACTCACCCTCATGCAATCCCAAATATGTATGGCTTTCTTCTGCAGAACACAAATTATGATTTTTAGAAGATAATTTGATCTTTAGATCTCAGCTGTGTAGGTCCATACAATGCAAGTGGATGGGTGCCAAATTTTTGAGGCACATAAAAGCATCATAAAAGAAATCCATATGACACTAGTGTTTGAATCCATATTTTCTGAAGTAATATGATAGGTGTGGGGAAACAGATAAATATTTCAATATTAAAGTCATTTTTGCTTGAAATTCCTCTCCCTGCCAAGTAGGGGGCAGTATGCATGAAAAAACTAAAAACACAAGAGTAACAATGTGAAAGTGATCTGTTTCTCACCCACACCTATTATATCTGAAGACATTGATTTAACCACTGGAGTCTTATTGACTACTTTTATGCTGATTTGTGGGATTTATGGAGCTTCAAGATTTTGGCACCCATTCACTTGCATTGTATGGACAAAAAGAGCTGAAACATTCTTCTAAAAATCTTAATTTGTGTTCAGCAGATGAAAGAAAGTCATACACATCTGGCATGGCATAAGGGTGAGTAAATCATGAGAGAATTTTCATTTTTGTGTAAACTACTCCTTTAAAATGTGCTACCTGAGTGATGACAGAGGCCTTGATGGGTCGGATTTTGCTCCAGGCACCTGCTGCTTCACTAGTCTTCTCCCCTGGAGCACCCTTGTCGGGTAAAGGGGGAAAAGCTTCCAGATAGGTGGGTATATATGCTTCATCCTCTGGCACACTACCTAACAATAGACAAAAAGAAAGGATAGAAAGTGTAAAACATACACAAGAACTTTTCATTAAAGGTGAAGTGTGTGATTTCTGTGCTACTAGTGGCACCAAACAGAATTACAAAAATAAAATATGTTTTCAAATAACCTTTGCCAACACCCCTTAGGCTCATCATGCCCTTTCATACTCTCTGATTCCCTATGAAAAAATAGGGTATACTAAATAAAAGGTGATAAACGTTTAACGTTGTAATAAACAGGACCAATATAACATATACACACCAGACAGAAAGCGTTGAAGAGGAATCTGATAACACCGCCGGATTGAATGGCAGCTGGTGTGTGAGGGATTTAGCATAAGAGTTAGGATAGTTCTTGGTAAATAATAAATGTAACGATACATATTTTGAGAGTCTTACTAATTTATCTGAAGCTCGACAGTAATGAGCAACTTGTGTGGCAATTCCAGAGCGTAGCTTACCTGTCGAGAAGCAACACAGCATGAATCGAACCCCAAAAATTCCCTTCAAGTCTTGTAAATGTTCACTCTGGTTTTACTCCGTTCTCTGTCTCTTTGTATTTTAGCAAATCATCGAATTTTGGCGAAGCTAAGTTTCATGCCCTCTGTAATACATATACCATGTATGTTCATAGTCTCCTGGTTGAACAGTTTACTGCAAGTAGACACGCCCCAAATTCACACTATAGATTGAGATAGAAAGGGATGGGTGGAGCTGAGCGGGCCACTCAAAATATAAACATCAATGTTTTGATAGGGCCTGGGAGGCTCAGTGTTTATACTTTTAGGGAGTTAAACCCACCAATGGCTTACTGGTACTTATGGTTGAACACTTCACCTTTGAGAGTTCCCACACTTTTAGACCAATTAATTTCCATACATTTTCCAGGACTTTTCCGGTCGTTCGTAACTACTTAATAAGGATTTATAATGATTTTGTAGAGATTTTACTCACAAAATATTTAAGAGCTAAGCATAAGTCACAAAAATTATAGGTCACTATTGAAATGTCCATGAATTTTTAGGATTACATTAATTTCAGTTTTCCATCACAATTTTAAAATTCCCTGATATTTCCAGGTTTTCCTTGACCATACGAACCATGTTCATTACATTTTAATCAAAACAGTGTGAACAGATTTTGGTCATCATAAAGTTACTTTGATGAATAAGAAACTGAAAACAGGGTTGTCCAGGGTTGTACAGCAAAAATACAGACTCCATATACATTTTATAAAGCTAATGATAATTTTTGTCACAGTTGTCATACCCATGATCTTAATGTCCTTCAAACCACTGCGGTGCTCTGCAAAACTCTCCTGAGTCAACACTGCCACAGAGCTCATGTTTCAAGACCTGATCCACTATCCTGCAGAGATGACAAAAAGGAGGGAGTGATAGACAGAAATACAGAAAGAATACAGAAAAACCATTAGCAAAGAATATTGGCAGTGCCTAGTATGTTTGCCCTTGCAAATTTCCATCTACATTTATCTGTCAAAAAAACCCATAGCACTAACACTGTAAAAGTAAATACGTTAATTTGTATGATAGACTTTCTGTGCGTGCTTTGTTCTGTATTCTCTGTGGTTCCTGCAGCCCAGCAGGGCCCTGATACACACTGGCATCTCTCCCTGAGCCCAACCGCTACTTTCTCTCCACCTGAGCTCTCCAATTAAAGACCAAACACATGATTCCTGCAGCTGTAAACAAAAAGCCTTTTGTGAGTTAGACTAATGTAATGATTATTGATCATTGATATGTATAAAGAACACCTGGACTTGGTAAGATGAATGACACAATGTTTAGAATAGTGATGTTTTGCAATGCAAAAAAACCTAGCTGTCACAGTTTCAGGAAATATGTCTCAGAAAACTGTACATCATTGAAATCTTATGCAATGCTATACAACACTGCAATGCACAAACATCCAAATTCAATTCTGTAAAATATGCATTATTCTTGTTTGCTATTTTCCTTCCAAACATGCCTTAATTCTATAATGATATTTCCTTGCCGAAATGCAAATGCCAAATCTCGCCACCTACGAAACGTACGAAAGCTTCACGCACCTGCAAAGGGTCAAAAACCAGAAAGTCCGTCCAGGTGGATGCTACTGTAAGCTCTTCGGTGTCAGTCTGTGTGTTCAGCTCTGTGTGGGTGAGGTTAACAAAGAGAGATCATAACCAGCCTTGTGATTACATACACAGCACAAAAAAACAGTGTCCCATGGCAAGGCCCTCTGTGGTTGTCTAGGGAGGGGGCAAAGTCACAGTGGTCTGTCCTGTGGGAGGCAATAGTAAAATCTGGTGCTAAGGATAGCCTCAACTTAATTCTCATATGACTATGCATCTAATTAGTGTGTGGTGTTTTTGCTTACTGGAGTCAAGGCAAAAATACACACACGCTTTATATTTACACATGGGATTGACATACTTTACAACTAACAATCTAGCATTTTTTAATGCTAGATAAGAATCCTAAAGAAAACCAAACGAGAGGACCACTCTGTATATTTTGTGTCATTCATCTCGCACAAAAAGGCGGGAAAAAAATAAACCATTCTTTATCAGCTGTGAGAAGAACCTATGCATGCCACTTGCAAATAAATATTTACATAACCTGCATGTCAAATTTTGCAAAAACAAAAACAGCAAAACGTGAAAAAGTGATCTTCTCTATATTACGATCTCTCTCCATTTGCCTTCTATATAAAATGCATGTATATGTATAACATGCTGCATGCGTGATCCATGTCATCTTCAAATTCAGTGCAGAGCAGCAGATCTGTGTAAACAAATACAGGAGCAGGTGACAGCGCTGGGTAACAGCAACACTGCCTGACAGATAACGTCGCCGTTTTCACTTATAACAACGTTTAAACCTCGAATATTACGGCCAGGTGAAGATGCAGTCCATATAGTGTTAGCAACGTAGTATCTTGCAGCACATTTGTACAGAATATGTAAGAGTTCAGATGACCAGCTAATCTGCTACATGTAAAGCAGCTCGTTAGCTACGAAGCTAATTTAATATAACTGTTTAAAATACGCTGATCAGACATCAGAAACGCAGTTACAGGTTTAGGTATATTCGGTCACTACAACGTTGCGATATGTGGCAAGGTCAAGGGAAACAAAAACAACTGCTCACCTTAATAGACAGAAAAGCCTAGCCGCTGGACTGCTGACAGAAAACGCTGCTGTTAGGAATCGACTCTATTCTAACCGACTCGAATCTCTGATTCATGGATGATGTATCTATCTGATGTGGTAGCCTACACGAGTTTCTTATACGATTTTATGATTTTATCTGCTTATTTGTTTATTTATTTTATGTGGTCATCGAAATTAATTTAATATTCATAAACTGATATTCTCGTTATTAAAACTTTAAATTAAATTATTGGTTGATTTAAAATAATACGGGATTATTTGTACTAAGTACTAAACTACAAAGTCCAGCCAGAGTAATGGACTGTTTAAAATATCTTTGTAGAATGTGTTTTCTTAAATAATAATAATAATAATAATAATAATAATAATAATAATAATAAATATGATTATTATTTTTATTAAATGTTTGTTTAAATAAAATCTGGATAAAAAGTAGTTTATGTTATAGGCTATAATCTGAATATTGCTTTAGTTCCGCGTGCACCACTACTCTTTTGTTTATATTTAACTATATAAGTATATATTTATTTAAAAAAAACAACTTTATTTATTTTAAAATAAAGACTTCCTTTTTACCAGATCCACGAATAATCTTTTACATTTACTATTTATTTAACCTATTAAAACATTAATCTTATTTAATAATAATTTAAGTGGTTAAATATATTTATCTAATCTATATTTTGGACTGTTTAATTTTAAAAAAAAAAATTTTCCAAGCACGGAAGTACACACACACACACACACACTCACACACACACACACACACACACACTCACACACACATACACACACACACACACACACGCACACTTCTTGACTTTTAGGGAGGGAAACCAATGACAATATTAAAACAATAATAAACATAAACCCCAAAATTCAAATAGCCTAAATGTTTTTTAAGACACACACACACACACACACACACACACACACACACACACACACACACACATGTTGGTCTACCTATCATTATGCGGATTCTTCATAGACATAATGATTTTTATACTGTACAAACTATAGATTCTATCCCCTAACCCAAACACAACCCCTAAACCTAACCCTAACAAAAAACTTGCTGCATTTTTACATTTTCAATAAAACCTCGTTTAATATGTTTTTTTAAGCTATTTAAATTATGGGGACACTAGAAATGTCCTCATAAACCCCATTTATAGCATAATACCCTTGTAATTACCTGTTTGTAACCTAAAAAATTGTTCTCGTAAACCACATAAACATGCCCACACACACACACACACATACACACAAACACACAAACACACACACACATACACAAACACACATAGCGAGAGAGAGAGAGAGAGAGAGAGAGAGAGAGAGAGAGAGAGCGAGACAGAGAGAGAGAGAGAGAGAGAGAGAGAGCGAGACAGAGAGAGATTCAATGTCCAGATTTCAATGACTGTACCCCGACACAAAAAATGTGTTTTATTCTGGGGGAAAAAGAGGAATGTGCAAATATAGCTGCAAGATTTGTAGTATCCTGTAGAAACCTGCGGGACAACCAGAACTCAAACCAATAACAACACATGATGTATCGATGACCCCTGACCCAATCCCCCCCCCCACCCCCCCCTGTCACTGACCCCATATGTTGCATTAATGCTATTTATTTATATTTATTATTGTTGTCATGCCTTAGTTTAGTTCCTGTTTTGTTTTTCTATGTAATTGCTTTGGCAATACAAAGTGTCTTTGTCATGCCAATAAAGCTTGTTAAATTGAAATTGAAATTGAAATTGAGAGAGAGGGGGGGGGGGGCTGAGTTCGGAACAGTGTTATTATAGTTAACGAAAACTAAAACTAACTAAAATAATCTTTGTTAAATAAAATAAAAATAAAAATAAAATAAAAAAAAGTACATTATTGGGGAAAAAACTGAAACCAAACTAAAATACTTTTTCATAACTCCAAAACAAACTAAAATAAAATAGATCTCAAATTAAATTGAGTTTTTGTTATAGCCTACTAGGGTGAATATGAGCAAATTGGGACAATTTTGGAAATGTGACTTTTCTTGACACTTTGAATGATCTAAATGACACAACCTATATTATACCTTTAAAGAAAGCTTATGATGTCTTCTACCTTTGTCAAAAGCAGAAATTAAGAAATATTCAATATTGGGATGTAGAACCTTTGAAGACCCTCTTTTAACCAAATCCCAGATTTTTTTAAGCAGTATGGTAAAGTGGGACAAAGGAAAAATTATTCTCTATAAAATATCTTCATCTATTTGTAATAAATTTGTATATATTTCATATATACTTTCACATCAAAACATTAAGTTTGATGCAAGTCAATAGGGTCCAAAAATCTGAACCTTCAAAAAGCACATAAAGGCAGCATAAATGTTATCCATAAGTGGTTTAATCAATGCCTTTTGAAGTAATCTAATCTGTTTTGGGTGAGAACAGAACAAAATGTAACTCCTTTTTCACTGTACATCTTGAAATTGCAGTATACAGGATTAATCATGATTTCAAGCTCTATTACACTTACTAGAAGTGCCCGCATAGTGCTATGGCGCTGGGAAATAATATCAAGCTTGAAATCATGATTGCCAGAGACAACTGATGTCAAGATTTACAGCAAGAAAGGACTTAAATATTGATCTGTTTCTCACCCACACAAATCGCTTTTGAAGATATGGATTTAACATGTGGAGTCTTATGGATTACTTTATGCTGCCTTTATGTTCTTGTTGGTGCTTTAAAGTTTTGGCCCCTATTGGCTTGCATCGTTAGACCTACAGAGATGAAATATTCTTTTAAAAATCTTCATCTGTGTTCTACAGAGGACATCTGGGATGGCATAAGGGTGAGTAAATGATGAGACAATTTTCACGTTTGGGTGAATTATTCCTTTGATTGTTTACTTCCCAAAGATTAGTTTAAACAGTAATAATTTATAACCATTTAAGGAAATACATATGGATACAATGTGGATCAAGCTAAAATGTCACCTTTGTCCTTTTACCCATGTTCACCCAGTATTATAAAATTTGCAACATTTATAATCCACATTAAACATGAAAATACCACTAGATAGAGATAACGCAAGACTTCCCTGAGAATTGAAATTATTAAACGCTCAGCTTTGGCAGCCATAAAAAAAATACTAAAACTAAAATATAAACTAAGTAAACTGAAACTACAAAACACTGAGGAAAAAAAAAAAAAAACTAAAACTAACAGATAAACTGTGAAAAATAACCAAAACTAAATTGTTATGAGAAATTGAATATAAAATAGAATTAAAAACTAAATTGAAAATCCAAAATAATAACTCTGGGTCGGAATGGCATACTACCCATACTACCCTTGCTACTTCTGCCATATCTGTCTATGTCAGAACGTAAGACTAGTATGCCATTTTATACTCGACCAGAGATAATCTGAATCTCCGCTGGGTGGCAGAGAGCTAGAAGAAGTGATGAATGGGATGGGAGGAGGAGGTGGAGGAGGAGGAGGAGGGGGTTATTCTGTAGTAATTACACTGTCACTGTCCGGCTGTTCCATAGTGCACGCTCACGAGCTGGAAAACAAAGAGCTGGAGATGCGAGTGTGGATTTACCGGAGAGAACAACTAAAGAAGGAAGACGAAAGTAACGTCTGATCAAATCCTTGCGGAAATTAAGTTCGCTTCGGACTGGCGTCTACTGCTGTCATTTTAAATAAATGTATTAAACCACATTTCCATGGACGTCTGTAAACTGGTCATACACTGATCTGTGCACACTTATTCCCCCACAGATGAGGAGCACGCGAGCGTAATTTCACATTTTCTCTTCAGCAAATCACTTTTCTAAATGGATTACAAGGGCGAGCGAGACACGTTTGGTGAGTAGTCTGATGTAATATGCACATGGATTCACTTCACATTGACAGGCGTGGATTTTAAAAGCACTCACTGAGTTCTGTATTAGGCTATTAGAGTAGGTATGTACAATAGAAAATGAGTTCAAGTGTTATCTGATTAAGCAACAACTTTATGCAGCCCACCTAGTAAAACATTTCAACAGGGTTAATATTGGTTTGTGCGTTAACACACACACACACACACACACACACACACACACACACACACACACACTGGTCACAGATGTCTTGTCAGTTGTCTAAATCAATGATAGGTCCAATTGCAATGGTGCCTAAATCAATGACAGTTCCGGTGTTTTTTACATATTGTATTAATTGTAAATCAGTGTTTTAAAAAAAAAGAAAAACACCATTGCTGATCAAGTGAAGAACATATGAGAAATATTGACTTTTGGATGTTTGTTGTCCTATTTACCCATGTATTTCTGACTTTTTATTGGCATCGATGATGTAAGATCAGGTCTGAAGTTTGACAACACAACAGTTGGACAAGGTGCTTGCGATTAGGAACTTTATTTTAATGATTTTAATGTTTTGCCATTCTTGGTTATCACAACAATAATTGACAGTTAATTTATTTAGAATGCAAGAATTTCTTTAGATTTTCCATTATATGTTAATCAAGGTCCATCTCACAAGGTGCACAACTTAATCTGGAATAGATGGTCTATTTTCTATCAGAACATCCCAGGGGGTTTTAGGAATCTTGGAGGCAAAGCTAAGGTTCACAACAGGAAAGGAAAGGAGGATGTTTCAAGTCGATCCCAAGAATGTTTATAGGTTGGAGGGGAAGTATTGTGTGTACATTTTTAGAAGAAAAAAATAGTCTCGGGATGCCTTAGGGGATGTTAGGGAGATGACACCTCACTGATGTTTGAAATATTATAGGGAAGTATAAAATTAATAAACATGATCACTCCTCTAATGGTACCAATTCCAGCCCATGGGAAAGCATTTCATTCATCTTCCCAAATACACTTGTATTGTTTGATGTTTAGCCTTCAATGTTCAGGATATCAACAAAGCATGGCTGCACACCGAAGAACTTGACAGACCTGCTGAGGCTGTCTGAGTGCTGTGGCGTCATTCACTCAAAGTACAATCTGAGCTGTTGACACAGGAAGGCAACACTGAAACAACACCCTTTCCCCTCCAATATCCTCCTCCGAATACAATTAGGCCAAACTAAGAAATTTTAAATTGTAGAATAGTCTTGAGTCATTGGTATTGTTTACTTTTTGCATAAAACAGATAACGATTCATATATTCCATTAATTATCATCTATTCATGCATTCTTAGTCCGATCATGCATTCCTAAAACATGCATGCAGACTTTTGGCATTCCAAGGGTCAAAGAACAAGTCACTAATTATAAACCTGGCTTGCTATTTCACTGAAGAACCAAATTTTGAATTATTCAAATTATAAGAAGTTTGAAAGAATGTTTCAAATTGCAATATATTATAAAAAATAAGAACATCCTTAATTTTTTCATAAGTGAGAAAATAAGAAGGAAATATTAGTTAAATTAATATTTTGGGTTCAATACAAGTTAAGCTCAGTCTACAGCTTTTGTGGAAATAATGTTGATTATCACAAAATTAATTGTGATGTGTCCCTTTTTAAAAAATGTATAAAAAAAATAGTTCTTAATGAGGCATTTACAATGGAAGTGAATGGGACCAATCTGTACATTTTAAAATACAGATTTGATCAGTATGTGCTTTTAAAATAATAAGCTTCACATTTCTGCCTTTAAACCATCCAAAAATTGACTTCCTTTGTAAGTGCCTCAATGTAACTATGCTTTTTTTTATTAAAGAAAAGGAGGAATGAGTGAAATTCATTTTTGTTGTAATCAATCATTATGCTAAATGCTGTTGATTGAGTTTAACTTGTGTTGAACCTGGAATAGTCCTTTAAGGAAGCCTGACTGATGTAACAGCAAAGTCCAATGAAGTCAAACCTGTACTGAGAGAATTCCAGTGTTATGGCATGCCATTTATTGCTCTGTACAGAGATCTCTGTGCTGTTTAATTTTATGTAATAAGTTACCAGGTAAAAATCATCTTCAGGAATATGATGTGTATAGTTCTGACTGTCACCTTAAGACAAAAAAGGTTGCAAATATAATATTCTTATTAGGAATGTGAAAATAAAAAATGTATTTTTGTCATGCTTTCCAATAAAAATATTTTAAAAAACGTATACTGAAAGCAAGATAAATTCAATGGACAAGCAAAAGATAAAAAGACTAGTTTTCAGAGAATGTATCTTAAAATATATTTAACTTTCTTACCCTGTTGGCAATTTTTTTTTCTTGTTTCAAGTCTAATTGTAAGGCAATTTATTGAGGTATGGTTTATAAAACAGTTTGCCAATGTGATAAGAAAGAAAAACTCAATTCAAAATTCATTAATATGCCATTTTGTTTCTTAAGTTTATTAGTTTTATATCTTGTTTCAAGGATGTTTAGAAAATATAGGAAAATTACAAATATATATATTTTTTCTCTAAAAGAAAGCTCAGCAAAGTTAGATGACAGAAATATGCCGAAGTTAATGTCATAAAATGACATAGAATAAAGTTAATGCCGATCGTGTTATATAATATCTAATATTATGTTTAATGTTCTTATTGTTTTTTAATTAATGCAGGCTGAAGATTGAAGGCTCTTATTTTGGCCGGGTTGCATTAGTTAAAACAGCCAAGATGTCTGCTCCAGAGACTCCACAGCTACCTCAAAGACCAGAGGTTAAACGGAGACCCCCGATTCCTACAAAGCCTTCCAACAATACCTCGGAAGCTTCATCTGTGGACAGCACAGACTCTCAGAGCTCTGGGAATGTAAAAACGATAGTCAGCAAGTTCAGCCATACAGAGCTAGAGAAGATTCCATGTGGAGGTACAGCAAAGAGTGGCATCATGGACAAGAGACAACAAAAACCTCCTAAAGTAAAGCCAAGACGCATAGTCAAGTGTTCTTTTTTGACCAGTGCTGGCATGGCGCCACCGCTGCCTCCAAAGTCAAGGCAAAATTCCACTGGCCAGACGGAAGAGGTGGAATACAAAGAGGCTTCTGCACTGATTAGGCAAGGAGACTTAGCTGCTGTAATTATTGATGGCCGATCAGGTACAGTAAAAATAATACTTTTTATTGTTAGAAAGCCTTTACTATCCTTTTTACTATATTGCATAAAACTCAAAATGTGTTTAAGGGTCAAAATGTTAGAGCAGGTCACATTTCCTCTAAAACTTTTCATGGAGACCAGTTAAGCATCTTAAAAGTATTTTACTGCTGTAGTCAATGTAAGCGCTGCTGTGTATGGTTGGTTATAGTGAGTTGTCCACTCTCTAAGGAATAACTTGATAGATAAAGAAAGAAACAGGCATAAATATGGTTTTTCAAATCAGTTTTCATCTCATCTCTTCATCTGAGTGGGTGTTGTGAGGGTAAGCTGCAGCTCTCTGTTTGTGTTGCTTGTAATATTGGCTGATCGGAGAAAATATGTCCTGGAATGCAAATTGCTAATTTGCCTATCTACAACATTAAAGGTAATATTGAATGCAAGCTTTGTTTGTGGCATACATCAGGGATGTGAGCTATTCTTCTTACATTATGTTCTTTATAGTCAAGGCACTAGAAAATGATTATTTTTTTTTATTAGTTTCTGCATTATTTTGGAGCCATAGCCTTGTAGGCATATACAGCGATGTCCAAAAGTATTGGCTGTGACATACATTTTGTGTTTTGCAAGTTTGCCGCTTCAGTATTTGTATATATATATATTTTTTTACATGTTTCTATGGTATACTGGAAAACAAAGATAAGCATTTCATGAGTTTTAAAGGCTTTTATTGGCAAAAACATTCAATATATGCAAAGAGTCAATATTTACAGTGTTGACCCTTTTCACCTCTGCAATTCGCTCTGGCATGATGGAAATCAGCTTCTGGGCCAAATCCTGACTGATCCCTTTTTTCCTTATTAGTGCTCAGAGTTGATCACAATTTGTGGGCTTCTGCTTGTCCACTCGCCTTTTGAGGATTGACCACAGGTTCTTTATGGGATTAAGAACCGGAGATTTGCCAGGCCACGGATCCAAAATTTCAATGTAATGATCTCCGAGCCACTTCATTATCACTCTTGCCTTGTGACATGGTGCTCCATCATGCTGGAAAATGCATGAATCATCACCAAATTGCTCCTGGATCGTTGGGAGAAGTTGCTCTTGCAGGACGTTTTGATACCATTCTTTATTCATGGCAGTGTTTTTGGGCCGAATTGTGAAAGAGCCCACTCCCTTGGATGAAAAGCAACTCCACACATAGATGGTCTCAGGATGCTTCACTGTTGGCACAACACAGGACTCATGGTAGCGTTCAACTTTTCTTCTCTGGACTATCGATTTTCCAGATGTCCCAAACAGTCAGAAGGGGGCTTCATCAGAGAAAATAACTTTGCACCAGTCTTCTGCTGTCCAATCCTTGTACTTCCTGCTGAATTTCAGTCTGTCCTTGATGTTTTTCTTGGAGAAGTGGCTTCTTTGCTGCCCTTTCTGACATCAGTCCATTGTCCAAAAGTCTTCGCCTCACTGTGCGTGGAGATGCACTCACACCATCCTGCTGCCAATATTGAGCAAGCTCTGCACTGGTGGTGACACGATTCCATAGATGACTTCTCAGGAGGAGACAGTCCTGGTGCCTGCTGGACACTTTGGGATGTCCTGAAGCCTTCTTCACTGCAGTTGAACCTCTCTCCTTGAAGTTCTTGATGATCCGGTAAATGGTTATTTCAAGTGCAATATTCTTTGCAGCAATTTCCTTGCACGTGTGGCCATTTTGATGCAAAGCAATGATGGCTGCACATCTTTCTTTAGAGGTAACCATTGCTAACAAGAACACAATGATTGGAAGCACCTCTTCCCTCCTTTTATAGCAATCAGTCTGCTCTTATAATCCAATCAGAATGATTGAGCAATTTCAACTGACTAGTACTTGTTCACACTTTCCCAGGTGTTGCTGATATGATTAGTGAAATTATGTTAGCTGGTCAATTTGTGCCAGGGCCAAAAAACAGTGAAATTTGGGTTTTTGTGATAAAGTAAATTTTTTTGGCCAATGAAACTTTTTGAAATCATTTAAAATGCATCTGATCACTCTGCACAATAATCTAGAAAAAATTTGAATCAACACCACAACTGAAGCAGAAAACTTTGCAAAACACAAAATTTAGTGTATATATATATATATATATATATATATATATATATATATATATATATACACACTCACCTAAAGGATTATTAGGAACACCTGTTCAATTTCTCATTAATGCAATTATCTAATCAACCAATCACATGGCAGTTGCTTCAATGCATTTAGGGGTGTGGTCCTGGTCAAGACAATCTCCTGAACTCCAAACCGAATGTCAGAATGGGAAAGAAAGGTGATTTAAGCAATTTTGAGCGTGGCATGGTTGTTGGTGCCAGACGGGCCGGTCTGAGTATTTCACAATCTGCTCAGTTACTGGGATTTTCACGCACAACCATTTCTAGGGTTTACAAAGAATGGTGTGAAAAGGGAAAAACATCCAGTATGCGGCAGTCCTGTGGGCGAAAATGCCTTGTTGATGCTAGAGGTCAGAGGAGAATGGGCCGACTGATTCAAGCTGATAGAAGAGCAACTTTGACTGAAATAACCACTCGTTACAACCGAGGTATGCAGCAAAGCATTTGTGAAGCCACAACACGCACAACCTTGAGGCGGATGGGCTACAACAGCAGAAGACCCCACCGGGTACCACTCATCTCCACTACAAATAGGAAAAAGAGGCTACAATTGGCAAGAGCTCACCAAAATTGGACAGGTGAAGAATGGAAAAATGTTGCCTGGTCTGATGAGTCTCGATTTCTGTTGAGACATTCAGATGGTAGAGTCAGAATTTGGCGTAAACAGAATGAGAACATGGATCCATCATGCCTTGTTACCACTGTGCAGGCTGGTGGTGGTGGTGTAATGGTGTGGGGGATGTTTTCTTGGCACACTTTAGGCCCCTTAGTGCCAATTGGGCATCGTTTAAATGCCACGGCCTACCTGAGCATTGTTTCTGACCATGTCCATCCCTTTATGGCCACCATGTTCCCATCCTCTGATGGCTACTTCCAGCAGGATAATGCACCATGTCACAAAGCTCGAATCATTTCAAATTGGTTTCTTGAACATGACAATGAGTTCACTGTACTATAATGGCCCCCACAGTCACCAGATCTCAACCCAATAGAGCATCTTTGGGATGTGGTGGAACGGGAGCTTCGTGCCCTGGATGTGCATCCCACAAATCTCCATCAACTGCAAGATGCTATCCTATCAATATGGGCCAACATTTCTAAAGAATGCTTTCAGCACCTTGTTGAATCAATGCCACGTAGAATTAAGGCAGTTCTGAAGGCGAAAGGGGGTCAAACACAGTATTAGTATGGTGTTCCTAATAATCCTTTAGGTGAGTGTATATATATATATATATATATATATATATATATATATATATATATATATATATATATATATATATATATATATATATATATATAAAAGCTTCTGTTGTGGCTTTTTTATATTAAGTAAAATTATAAAAATAACAGTTTTATCATGGGATTATAACGCGTATGTCATCTGCTGAAAGAAAGACAGATGGGGATTGGAGAGGGGATAAAACAACCCATCTTGAAGCCATTTAGATTGAATTGAATATATTGAATTTAATTTATAATATTTGGTATTTAATATTCTAAATTCTACATTTGTACTCAATTCAAACATGTAAAAATTAAGTGAATCTTATAAGTAAATATTATTTAGAATTGTTTGTTTTCTTTACAATACGTCATCATTTTTCAGTCCTAAAGTAGAAAACCTTGTCATATTTATTAACTGATTTTAGTAAATTTCACAGGTAAATAAATAAATAAGTTAATTTTACTTAACTTTTCTGAGCTGGTGTTCCTAGCATGCACTGGGAATGAATAAAAAATTAGCTTACATTGTTTCACTGTTTGCAAGTTTAGTTACACCATTTTTATTGTTGGTTTTGTTGTTACGCTTTGGCAACTTATTGTTTTTTGAAATCTGAATTTAATTTTCATCTCAAAAGTAACCATTCATTATTATCAAAATTATATGTTGTTTGTTACCGTTATTGTGTTTTGTGCACCAAGTGTTGAAATCTGCATGTGCAGCTCTTAATCTTGTGTTTATCGCACGTTTAGATTACATAGCATGCATTTAGCTTTCCTGTGGAAGGCTTCCGATGTCATTTGTTCATGATTAAACTTGTATTAATATGGAACATTCAATATATGAAATATATTATCATAAAAATAAGATTTGTAAGTAAAAGTTACAGTATTAACTGAAATGTTTTAGTTAAATTTATTCACTTTACTCAATATATTATGTCTTAAAATTAAGTCGATATTAAATTGGTAGATTTAGCATAAAATGGTACCTACTTCAAATTCCTCTTGGAGAATATCTGAAAATTTGCTGTTCATAAAACCCTTTAGAACCAGAACAGTGCGAACTGAGCAAGTATGTGTGTACTGCAGCTAACATGCAAGTGGCCTTTATTGCTCTGTCTGTTTTACTGGTGTAATAAAATTTGTTGTCCCACCCGCAACTTGACATATGACTTCTCATACGGTGCTAGTCTAGTTTCAAGACTAGCTGAACAGGCTTTGGTCTAGTGAAATGGCAGAAGGGCTAAAACGAGCATTTAACAAGATCAAGCTAAATGTATTTGAGGCAGTCGAAGAGCTGCGAGTTAAAGAGGAGAATGAGGTACAGACCCAGCGTAAAGGTTCCATACAGAGGTTGACGGCACTTATAACACCTGGCTCGAAGACCGAGGTGGAGCAACACCTTAAACAATCCAAGAAGAAGCAGGGAACTAAGAAAGATGGTAGTCAAAGATCTGTAAAAGGTGAGCAAGGATATGATATCTTCATGTAAAAAAAGGGAAAAATGAATGGTGATAGTAAGGCAGAGAAATACAGCCAAAGAGTTTTAATTAAGCCCATTTTAGCATATGTTTCACTGAAACATGTGATAAAGGTGCACTCAGTAACTTTTTGTTCATGTCATCTTAGACTTACAGTGACATCTAGTTGTGTGGATGCACCATCATTCAAAATCAATCGTTTTCAGTTACAGCTGCTATTGTAGAAATTCACTATTCACAGTCAGCCATGATTCATTTAATCCAAGAGTGAAATTTTCCAATAACAAAATGGTTACTGTTGTTAAGCGAGTAGTATACAGCTGGTCATGTGATTCTAAAATGGCAGCCATCATGAAGACAGCCCTCCCCATGTAGAATAAAACCGCTTTTATAAGTTTACTGATATGACTGGAGTCTTCATCTCATGTGAGTGCTCATGATTTTATACATATTCTTCAAAATTACAATCAATTTCTTTAAAACATTAATGGAGAAAAACTGGCGTTGTGCACCTTTAAAGCTATGAAATGTGATTTTATGGACTGGGCCTTGAGCAGTGGCCTGCAACTAGTTTTGCTTCTGTACCTAGATTTTTCATTCACAGTACCACACAATTGTTTATCACACAAAAGCATATATGTATAGATAAATATTACTATTAACTCAGAAATCTTTCACATTACATATAAGGCTGAGTAGGATATTTGACAATTTTGTGAATGCATAACACTGCAAAAAATGATTTTCAAGACAATAATTTTTGGTCTTGTTTTCCAGTAAAAATATCTAAACATTCTTAAAATGTGATTTATTTACTTGACAAGCAAACTGGCATAAGATTTTAAGTCTTGTTTTGAGAGAAATCTAATTAAATTAAGTGAACTTTATACTTAAAACAAGAAAAACAATCTGCCAATGGGGTGAGCAAAATACACTTGTTTTCCCTTTGAATTAAGTTTATTTTTCTTTCCCCATTGGCAGATTGTTTTCTTGTCTTGAAAATCATTTTTTGCCATGTACAGCTACGCGTCACTATGGTGTCTGCATGAACACTAAACCAGTAACTTAATAGAATATAACTAAATAAATCAAATTTAAGTGTCTTGTTTTTAGTATTTGTAACTTTCTGAGATTTCTTTTACATGCCCTGGTTAATTTGTTACCCTGCTCTTGATTTAGTGTTTGTGTTTGTGCTGGAGTATGTTGAACTTACTTTTTTGAAGGGTTTGCAAATGCACAAAACTGATTTAATTTGATAAATCTGAAAAACTCAGCAACACTCAAAATCCACGCAAACAGAAAAAAGGTATTTGTACAATATCTGATAGTGGATTATGGGTCATAATGACAATAGTTTGGTTTGTTATGAAAACTTAAAACAGTGTCGGAATCACCAGGAAAGCCTAATCTTATCTTAAATCCATATCTTCTAGCTCCTGATGGGAAAGAGGGTGGCAAACTTCAAGCAGAACAGGATTCAAGCCCTTCTCCGGAGCCTCAGTGTGAGAAGAACTGCAGCTGTGTTTGTCACCTGCAGAGGCCTGGCATGAAGCTCATATGGGTGCCAATAAGTGAAAAAGAGGAAGATGAGGGTGAGGTTGAAGAGATGGGGCCGGATTGTGAGATAGAGACCAGTGACATGGAGGATCAGAAAGAAATAGGAGGAGGAGAAAGTGAAGCAGGAAAACAGAACAAGTCAAGTATGGAGGAGGAATCTTGGAGTGAATCTTTAGCTGAGGGTGAGAGCAACAGTGAGGAACCGGTAACAAATAAAGACAAGTTCAAGGAGGCCCGCAGCCTCATAGAACAGCAGCTGAGGAGGAAATCAGACCCTGGTCCTCAAACATTGATCGCCTCTGTTGTCCCGTTTCCCCAGACCCCTCTAAACGCCACAAAAGCCCAGTCTTTGGAACAAGAGGAATCCATTTATGAAGTTAGCCTCGATTTGGTCACTCCACCCAGACCGCAAAAGGGGCCAGACACTCTGACAAGCAAGGACACCCCTCCAACCATTCCTCCTCGAATGCCTTTGGATAACAGGTGCTTGCCTCGCCTTGTTTTGCCTCCACCTGTTGCACGCCCTGCCTCCCCTCTGCTGCCCCCTTCAAAATGCAGTCCACCTGCCAGTCCTCGACCACAAAAAGCTCCACCACCACCACCATCCAAGACCTATGAGAATGCTAGACGCTTCAGTAGTAAGTCTCTGCGGTCTAAAGGTGCACCCGAGAGCAATATTATGTTTAAAGTCAACATGAAATCAAAATAGACCCTTATCACATTCTTAATGCACATTCCTGGTCTTTAAGATTTAGTTCAGCCAAAATGTAAAATTCTGTCATAATTTTCCCCCTAATGTTTTTCCAAATGTGTATTACTTTTACTTTTTAAGAGGAGAAACTTCAAATGTTGTGGCTGTTCTGGAAGTGAATGGGGCATTGTGTCGTTGCACATTTGGACAACGTCTGTCGCATTTTTGCCAAACATCAACAACTCTCTTTGCAAGTCACAACATGTTTAACTGTCAACATGTTTGTTGTGCATTCACAAAATTCATTGGTGCATATTCCAAGTAAAAATAATGTTTGCCTTCGTAAAGTTTTTATCAAAATGTAATAACTTGCTACGCCTCTAAAATGACTTTTTGGCTTTTCTCCCTCTTTCTTCCCTCCAAACACCTGCCTCCATTCTGTTATGTATTGCCCACTTTTCTCAATCCAATCAAATCCCGATGGACAAAATCAAGTCATGCTATACATTTCTTTTTTTTTATTACAGATTACGGAAGTAAAATGGGTTGCAAACTGCATTTCATGTTGACTTTAAATGACAGACATTTGTTGATTATTTCTGTAATGGTTTATCTAACATAATTCCTGACCTCTCCTTCCCTACCATCAACAGATGAGAATGACAGTGCAGGGGCTGATGGGGAAAAATGTGGAACCAATGAGAAGTACTATTTTCACACCTATTCCATCCTTCCAATGTTTTTGGTTAAGCTTTCTAAGATTTAATACTACAGTCACACAGCTGTCATATTTGCAGAAGTCTGTGTGTGTAACTCAATCTCTGTCTCATCCTCAGCCCTCCACAGTTACCACGTCAGCAACAATCTGCCAGGATGAATGAGGGTATACATTTTCTGACTGAATAAATTTAAACAGAAACCTTTGTAAAAACAGACCTTTTGCACACTAACTACTATAAGGGTGACTACTATATACACACTAAAAGGGTGAATCTTATGAAAACTGTCAACATGTCCAGGTTAAATTTCATCCCAAAATCTAAAGAAATAAGATATTATATCTTGTTTAAAGAAAACAAAGCCTATTTTAGGGCTATTAAGATTTTTTTTTGCATTGTAACATTGTGACCTGCATGGATTCGTGATATTCTCCCATAAGAATATTGTGCAGTTAGTCCAAAGAAAGGAATAAATTATGTTTTTCATGCATTTGTAAAATCTAACAGTTACGTATTTTACATAGTGAGCCTGCCAAAATGATAATTTAATTAAGAGACATAGATTTTGATTTAAGTACTTCTATTCAAATGCTTTATTTTCCTAAAAAAAAAAAAAAGGTACAGAATTATCATCTGACAAAAACTCTTGTCTTTCTCTCTCTGATATTTTGGACCTTGCAGGCTACTTGTATCAGTTTTATACAAAAACATTTATATCCAAGGAGATCAGGAGGACAGTGTGCCGTAACATCAGTAAGACTAGCATAGACTTCCAGATGGGGCCACACAATACAACAAGCTCAGAGAAAGGAGCTGAAGGTCCCATTTCAACTCCCAATCAGAACAATTTGTGGCAGGATCTGCCAGCAGTACGAGACAGTGGTGTCCTGCAGACGCTTACACCAGAAGAGAGCAAGTACCAAGAGGTGAGCAGAAATTCTGCCAGAACATGCTTCAGAACCCATGTTCTGTGATGAGTGAGTCTAAGAAAAGGAATATTGGGAGGAATATAAAAGTGTTTTATTAAGAAACATGGGAAAATGAATTTGAGAGGAAAAGAGAAAAAATATTATATATATATATATATATATATATATGTGTGTGTGTGTATTTAATTGTCATGAATAAAACCTTAATGGTCCTAATAACAGGTATCATGTTCATTGTGCAAAACATTATTTCTTTTTTCTCTCTTTTGATTCTGGGATGAAATGTGACCTCAGAAAGGTGAGCGAAGCCTCATGAGAGAATTAGAGATGGAAGTACAGTAGATTTGCTGGAGAAGCAAATCTCCACCCATGGAGTGTGACTTTGAATCCAGGGTGTGCTGAGTGACTCCAGCCGGGTCTCCTAAGCAACCAAATTGGCCTGGTTGCTAGGGAGGGTAGAGTCACATGGGGTAACCTCATGTTCGCTATAACGTGTGGTTCTCGCTCTCGGTGTGGCGGGTGAAGAGTTGTGCGTGGATGCTGTGGAAAATAGCGTGGGCCTAGACACACTACATCTCCGCGGTAATGCGTTCAACAAGCCACGTGATAAGAAACACAGATTGACAGTCTCAGACACGGAGGCAACTGAGATTCGTCCTCTGCCATCCGGATTGAGGTCACTATGCCACCTCGAGGACTTAAGAGCGCATTGGGAATTGGGCATGCCAAATTGGGGAGAGAATTTTTTTTTTTTTAATTTGTCCAAATTCAGTATTTCAGCAAATATTACAATTTTGTTGTTGAGATTTAGAAGACTACATTTATTTAAACAAAATGTGTTTCTGTTTCTCCTCTCTGTTGCAGAGCATGTTTGAGGTGATAACATCAGAAATGTCATACTTGCGCTCTCTGCGTGTTCTAACAGAGCACTTTATGGAATCAAGTGACTTGATAGAAACTCTCATTATCAGGGACAAAAAAACACTCTTCTCAAATATCCTGCGCATACAAGAGGTCAGCGAGAGGTAAGTGTCAGTGTGTATATGTGTGAAGATGTCTTCAGTTTATAAGTGCTGAAACAGCACTGCCTGAACATCAGAAATTAGCTTTGTTTGTTTACAAGATTAACACATGAAAGAGTTTGTTAATGTACTGCCACTAAAGGTGGCTTGCCAAATTTAAAAAATAACAAGTTACTCATTAGAATTTTGCTGAGATAGTAGTTTTTGCTGGTAAGTACATCGGTCATTAGAGAAGAAATCTATGACAACCTGGAATCCCAGGAGAGGGATATATTTATCATCATCCACTTATAATAGTTTTAAAAGGATAGTTTAAGTTCTCTCATCATTTATGCACCCTCATGCCATCCCAGATGTGCATGACTTTCTTTCTTCTGCAGAACACAAATTAAGATTTTTATAAGAATATGTTAGTTCTCTAGGTCCATTCAGTGCAAGTGAATGGTGACCAAAAATTGGAAGCTCCAAAAGCATATAAAGGCAGCATAAATGTAATCCATAGGACTCTATCTTCAAAAGTAATATGATAGGTGTGGGTGAGAAACAGATCGATATTTAAGTCACACATTATTCATTTGCAAGTATACAGTGAAATACATTTATCTCATATCCCAGCGAAGCTGGGATCAGTCAGAGTGCGGATAGTCAGATAGGGTCAAGGGAGTGGCCAATAGTGAATTAATCTCCACTTTCACTTTCACATTCTTCATCTTTTGTTTTCAGTGATTCACATTCTTTGTGCATATTGCCACCTACTGGGCAGGGAGGAGAATTTATAGTAAAAAAGGACTTACCTATTGATCTGTTTCTTACCCACACCTATCATATTTCTTCAGAAGGCATGGATTAAACTACTGGAGTCTTATGGGTTACTTATACGCTTAAATTTGTGTATCCATTCACTTGCATTGTGAGGGCCAACAGAGCTCAGATATTTTTCTAAAAATCGTAGTTTGGGTTCAACAGAAGAAAGAAAGTCAAACACATCAGGGATGGCATGAGGGTGAGTAAATCATGAGAGAATCTTAATTTTTGGGTGAACTATTCCTTTAAGCTCCGACAATGCAGTGTATTGTGTAAGACAAGTCACAGCAGTAACAAACATCGATTTTTTTTTTTTAATACCTCAGCCTGTTGTCTGTTGACATATTTCCACAGATTTCTGAAGGACCTGGAGGACAGACTAGAGGAGAAAATTATCATTACAGACATCTGTGATATCATTCACTATCATTCCCAACACCATTTCCCTGCATATATAGACTATGTTCGGAACCAGATTTATCAGGATAAGACCTACACCAATTTAATGTAAATGAAATCTAACATCATTATACATAAACAAGGACATTTATGCCATTGTTTTATAATTTATTGTGCCTGAATATTATGCTTTTGTTGTAAAGAGCACATCTTTCCTAAGGCATTCTTATTTGATAGATTATTGCCTATTTAAATGTTTTTTATACTCTGTCAAACTTTATTTTGTCTATTGCCTATCACAGACAAACTAACTCCCAGTTTGCGACTGTGATCACCCGACTGCAGGAGTCACCCAAGTGTCAGCGACTGCCCTTCATGTCCTTCCTGTTGCTGCCCTTCCAGAGAATCACACGCATTAAAATGCTCATTGAGGTGGGTCAAATAAGAATTCACATAGCATGTGAATCCACAATTTGATTTCGCCTTAATAATATCCTCTTCAACAAACCTCTTTGAGTTTTTTTTTTTTTTTTTTTTTTTATAGCTATTTTTGTTTTTCTCAATGGATATTGATGTTTTAGGTCCAATAACTTGCACCACTAATCATATTTGTATTGTAATCTGATAAACCACAATTATATAAATGGTTGCAAGACTGCATTAGAACTAAGCAGAGTCATTGAGGTAATGAACAAAATCAAGATCAAGATTATATATTCAAAAATGTTTTTTTTTTTCTTATCCCAACAGAACATCCTAAAAAGAACAGCTGTAGGTACAGATAAGGAACAAACAGCATCTAAAGCTCTGGATTCTGTGTCCAAGGTAAACATCACTCGGTCACTGTTAATAATGCACCCTGTGTATTTCTATTATGATCACTTTTTCATGCTTGCATCAAACTAGAGCTCATTGTTCCCAGAATAGCCCATTAGGGAGGAAGATAAAAGGGAAAGAGAGAATGAATGGAAAAAAGTGGGGAGAGTGTGTAAAACATGGTTGAGTGGAGGTCAGGTCACTATATGTTTGAATTAAATGAAATTTAGATGCCATGGTTGGTTAAGGAGTCAGAGATAACTAATAAATAGCATTCAGGCAATAACAAGCATTGAAAGACTGAGCAGCTTTGTCTATTTGTTCTTATTGTCATGAAAGCAGAAATTTGGTCATGTTTAAAGGGATAATTTTTGCCTAAGGTTTCCTTTTGTGTTCCATAGAAGAAGAAAAAAGCAAAATGGCATTGGAACGACATGAGGTTAAATAAATGATGACAGAATTTTCATTTTTGATCTGTCATTTTAAGATGTTTGTCTCTTTATGATAATTCAGCCAAACATATTTTATTGTTGCCATTGTTGCCAAAATGTAGAGATATGAGAATTTATGTTAATAATATTATTCATATAAATGTATTGAATAGATTTTAATACATTTTTAAATCAAAATTTTATTATTTTATTCTTGTGCTTTAGGGACTTTAAAAGTGACTTTTATGTACTATTTCCCCCCGTTTTATCATTTGTTTCTAAAGCATTTTGAATTACCCTTGCATATGAAATGTGCTATATAAATAAACCTGCCTTGCCTATAAAATTGTTTCTATTAATATATTAACATTTAAGTTTATTCTGATTATTAATATGAGGATGATAAATGGTTGATATAGACATAATCTTTTGGTGTAGTTGTGTATTATTCATGACTATTCTGAAGTTTTCTCTGAATCTTAAATAACTTGTCATCCGTATACTCACAGATCATAGAAGAATGTAATACTCAGGTTGGGAAAATGAAACAGGTGGAGGAACTCATTCAGATTAATGGTATGCTGGAGTTTGACAAGCTAAAGGTGAGCAGTTGTATTTTGTATAAAAAAGCAGATTGTATTTTTTAAGCACATTTTGAATCATCATTGGATCTGTTCTTCAGGCATTGCCAATTATCTCTCAAACACGTTACTTGGAGAAACGTGGAGACTTGCAGGAAATAAATAGAGGAGGAACATTCCTGAATCTCCGCCCCAGATTCACCCCTGTCTACCTCTTTCTCTTCAACGACCTGCTTGTCATTGCCAGCAAGAAAAGGTAGAAGGCTGTAAAACCTGTCTGTGTTTATAGCTTTATTTTGCTCTAACAAGTTTGAAACTTTTAAGCTTCATGAGGGAAACGTCTATTTATAACATTTTACTTGTTCATTTAGCAAACAAGTTTATCCAATGTGACTTGAATATGTAGAATACAACACATGCCATTCATTCTAAGGTGACAGTAACATGACAATTGCCACTGTAAAAAGTTTCTAAATTGCTCAGAAAAGTACAAGCCAGAACAGAGACGAAAAATAAGACACCTGAACAAAACTGAAACAACAGTTTAAGAATGTGTTTTGGTCAGTAATTATTGTGAGCATTGTTGGGTGTAATCGGATTATAGAGTAATTATTTATGGTAATCTAATTGCTTTTAAGTCAAAAAGTAGTGTAACACATTACATTTTAAATTCTTGTATTAATTAAATGACAGTTACTTTGACTTTTTCTCCCCAATTTGGAATGCCCAATTCCCAATGCACACTAAGTCCTCATAGTGGCATAGTGACTTGCCTCAATCTGGGTGGTTCGCCCCACGAGAACGAACAACATTATAGCGATCATGAGGAGGTTGCCCCATGTGAATCTACCCTCCCTAGCAACGGGGTCAATTTGGTTGCTTAGGAGAGGCTGGAGTCTCTCAGCACACCCTGGATTCGAACTCGCGACTCCAGGTGTGGTAGTCAGCGTCTTTACTCGCTGAGCAACACAGGTCCCTCAGCTAATAGTTTCACATATTTTTTAAATGGCATTATTTATGCTAAATATTTTTTTTTTTAAAAGAGAGAAATGTGGTGTTGGGTGTATGGCTTATAGAATATAGACATTATTTTGAATCCGTTGTGAGGAAAAACAAACCTTTTTCTGTGAAAAGGTTTTTAGAAAATAACTGAATTAGTAATGCGATTACTTTTTTGATTAAGTAAGTAATTCACAATTTATGGTAGATTACTTTTTTAAGTAACTTACCCAACAATGATTGTGGGTTCCGGATTGATTGAAAGTATATTAACAATTGTGAGTCATGTTCTCATGGAAGAGCATATTCTCATTTTGGTTTTAATTTGCATAATCCTGTTTTCATTTTGTTACTTTTTCTCAACTGGGTTTTTATTTAATGTTAATTAATGTGCAATGTCCCTGTAAATCTAAACTGAATAAAAGTTAAGAGATGTGTCTCTACAAACTAAGGGGTATTTCAGACAAAGTATTTTGTCGCTTAAAAAAAGCTAGACGCACCACAACTAATAGAAGAAAACGCAGGTGTTGGTGCATTTTTCAAAGTTACATTTCTTTTTAACTTGACAAGGCATAGAAAAGGACAACCAGGCACAAGAACAGCTTTTACCCTCATACCATTTACCACATGAACAATTAAACTGCCTTCAGGACTCCCATAGTGCAATAATGTATAAATATGTCTTGTACATACACTGGTGGCCAAATGTTTGGGATAATGTACAGATTTTACTGTTATGGAAAGCAATTGGTACATTTATTCACCAAAGAGGCATTCAACTGATCACAATGTATAGTCAGGACATTAACGTGAACAATTACTATTACAATTTGAAAAAAAAATATTCAGAACTTAAACTAGTTCAAAGATTTCTCATCAAAAAAATCCTTCACATGCAGCAATGACAGCTTTGCATTCTTGACATTCTAGCTGTCAGTTTGTCCAGATACTCAGGTGACATTTCATTCCACACTTCCTGTCTTGTCAAGCACTTCTCACACACCTTACAGTCTAACTGATCTCACAAAAGCTCAATGGGTTTAAGATCCATAACACTCTTTTCCAATTATCTGCTGTCCAATGTCTGTGTTTCTTTGCCCACTCTAAACTTTTCTATTTTTTTTTGTTTCAAAAGTGGCTTTTTCTTTGCAATTCGTCCCATAAGACCTGCCCCCCTGAGTTTTTACTGTTGTACATGAAACTGGTGTTAAGCAGGTAGAATTCAATGAAGTGGTCAGCTGAGGAGACTAGAGACTCTGATGTACTTATCCTCTTGTTTAGTTGTACATCTCGGCCTTCACATCTCTTTCTGTCCTTGTTAGAGCCAGTTGTTCTTTGTCTTTGAAGACTGTAGTGTACACCTTTGTATGAAATCATCAGTTTTTTGGCAATTTCAAGCATTGCATAGCCTTCATTCCTCAAAACAATGATTGACTGATGAGTTTCTAGAGATTCTTTTTTGCCATTTTTGACTTAATATTGACCTCAAGACATGCCAGTCTATTGCATACTGTGGCAACTCAAAAGTAAACACAAAAACAATGTTAAACTTAATTTAATGAACCAAATAGCTTTCAACTGTGTTTGATATAATGGCAAGTGGTTTTCTAGTACCAAATTAGCAATTTAGAATGATTACTCAAGGATAAGGTGTTGGAGTGATGGCTGCTGGAAATGGGGCCTGTTTGATCAAAAATGACTTTTTTCAAATAGTGATGGTGCTGTTTTTTTACATCAGTAACGTCCTGACTATACTTTGTGATCAGTTGAATGCCACATTGGTGAATAAAAGTACCAATTTCCTCCTGAAACAGCAAAATCTGTTCATTCATAAATTCACTCATATTTAATTCAATAACTCTTTTAATTCAATAACTATTTTATACTGTCTAGTGCATGGTGTAACAGATGGCGCTCAGACACAGGAATAGTATTAAACCAGGAGGTTGTGTTTATTCAATAAAAGTGTTAATGGAAAGGAGATGAGTATTTGAAGTGCATGGAGCTTGGGCTGACTTAACTGGAGTGAATGAGCGTGGAGCTGGAGAATGAGCGTAGAACTTGGCGTGACGTCACTGGAGTAGATGAGCGAGGAGCTGGAGAATGAGCGCGGAGCTTGGCGTGAAGTAACTGGAGTGAATGAGCGTGGAGCTGGAGAATGAGCGCAGAGCTTGGACGAGCGTGGAGCAAGGGGTGACGTCACTGGAGTGAATGAGCGTGGAACAGGAGAGCGAGCGCAGAGTTTGGAAGAGTGTGGAGCTAGGGGTGACGTCACTGGAATGAATGAGAGTGGAACTGGAGAATGAGCGTGGAGTATGGCGTTACGTCACTGGAGTAGATGAGCACGGAGCTTGGGCAAGTGTGGAGCTTGGGAGATCGGTGAGCTTCCGAAATCGTAGAGCTTCCGAGATCTCCGCTGGAGTACAGGAGTGAAGAGCTTGGATTTTAAGAGCAGGAACGTGGAGATAGGAGGACCGACTAAGGAGCGTGGAGACAGGAAGATAATAGAAACGAAGGAGCGAGGAGACAGGGGAGAAAAAAAAAAAACACCCCACAGGAATGAAGGAGTGAGTCTATAAACCATCAACGATAAACGCTTAACGTTTAATGAGACCAGACACCGAGTGAAGGGAGAACAGAGTATTTAACGAGTGAAACGGAAACAAGAGACAGGTGCAGGTGATTAGGGATCATTGAACAGGGAGAGTGAAGCATAAAAGGAAGGAAAGACAGGGAGATCTGTGACATTACCCCCCCCCCCCTTTTAAATGGGCGACTCCTGGCACCCAAAGAAAAGAAAGGGAGGAAAACAGAGAAGGAAAGACCCCAAGAGAAAAGGTTAGAGAGAGATTCAGAAGGCCTGGGAGGCGGCCGCAGGACAGGGTCAGGAGGCCAGGGAGGCGGCCTAAGGGCAGAGAAGGAATCAGGAGGCCTGGGAGGTGGCCGCAGGACAGGGTCAGGAAGCCAGGGAGGCGGCCTAAGGGCAGAGAAGGGATCAGGAGGCCTGGAAGGTGGCCTTAGGACAGGGATCGGGTCAGATGGCCAGGGAGGTGTCGTGGAAGGCGGAGCCAAGGAGGACCCTGTGGGCGAAGTCGTGGAAGGCGGAGCCAAAAAAGATTCCAGGGGTGGAGCCATGGAGAACTCTGGGGGCGGAGCCGGAGAAGGTGGAGCCATGGAAGGGTCTGGAGGCGGAGCCGTGGGAGGCGGAGTAGGCGCAGGCAGAGCCGTGGGAGGCGGAGCCAAAGCAGTC
Source organism: Moxostoma hubbsi (assembly GCA_032164185.1). Taxonomy (NCBI): domain Eukaryota; kingdom Metazoa; phylum Chordata; class Actinopteri; order Cypriniformes; family Catostomidae; genus Moxostoma; species Moxostoma hubbsi. The sequence continues at coordinate 14,729,492 of JAVLUX010000039.1, forward strand.
TTCAGAGGGGCGGAGCTCTGGGAGGAGGAGCCGTGGGAGGCTTGGGAGGCGGAGCTCTGGGAAGAGGAGCCGTGGGAGGCTCGGGAGGCGGAGCTCTGGGAGGAGGAGCCGTGGGAGGCTTGGGAGGCGGAGCTCTGGGAAGAGGAGCCGTGGGAGGCTCGGGAGGCGGAGCTCTGGGAGTAGGAGTCGTGGGAGGCTCGGGAGGCGGAGCTCTAGGAGTAGGAGTCGTGGGAGGCTCGTGAGGCTCGTGAGGCGGAGCTCTGGGAGAAGCCGTGGGAGGCTCGTGAGGCGGAGCTCTAGGAGTAGGAGTCGTGGGAGGCTCGTGAGGCGGAGCCGTGGGAGGCTCGTGAGGCGGAGCTCTAGGAGTAGGAGTCGTGGGAGGCTCGTGAGGCGGAGCTCTGGGAGTAGGAGCCGTGGGAGGCTCGGGAGGCGGAGCCGTGGAAGGCTCGGGAGGAAGAGCTCTGAGAGGAGCCGTGGGAGGCTCGAGAGGCGGAGCCCTGAGAGGAGGGGCCAAGGGAGGCTCGAGAGGCAGAGGAACCGTGGAAGACTCTGAAGATGGAGCTCTGAGAGGAGCCATGGGAGGCCCGAGAGGCGGAGCCGTGGGAGGCTCTGGAGGCGGAGCTGTGGAAAGCTCTGGAGGCGGAGCTGTGGAAAGCTCTGGAGGCGGAGAAGGCTCAGGAGGGAGTTGGGAGGAAAATGTCCGCTTCCTTCGTTTTCTCTTTCCAACAAAGGTTGAGGCTACAGGCGCTGGCTCTGGCTCATGGACGGTCGAGGCTACAGGCGCTGGCTCTGGCTCATGGACGGTCGAGGCTACAGGCGCTGGCTCTGGCTCATGGACGGTCGAGGCTACAGGTGCTGGCTCTGGCTCATGGACGGTCGAGGCTACAGGCGCTGGCTCTGGCTCATGGACGGTCGAGGCTACAGGCGCTGGCTCTGGCTCATGGACGGTCGAGGCAGGCATGGGCTCTGGCTCGCTGGCCGTGGCAGTCACTGAGGACTGTAGTAACGAAACTACTAAGGGTAACAGGATAGGGAGAGCCTCATTAAAAAATTATTGAGGATATTAGAAGGCCTGGAGCATCCGCCAATACCCTCGAGGAGAGGAGCGAAGACTGGTAACTTAACCAAGTCAGGGAAAAAGGGCAGAGAGGGTAAATGGAGGATAAGGGTGGTAGCAATATATTCTACCAAGGGGAGGTTCCCCACCTCAGGAAGCATCATGGGTCGATGGAAATTTAAACCCATACCGTAGATGGGTTTGAGGCGGAAATCAGGAAATCCAGTTACGGCAGCGAGGCGAAGGAATTTGGTAGAATACTCTAGAATGGGGAGATCCTGCCTGAAGAGCTCCAGGAAAATTTGCGTATGGTCCATGGTCTTGTGGGTATCCGTATTTCTTGTGCGGTCTGGTCTTCTGTAACAGATGGCGCTCAGACACAGGAATAGTATTAAACCAGGAGGTTGTGTTTATTCAATAAAAGTGTTAATGGAAAGGAGATGAGTATCTGAAGTGCATGGAGCTTGGGCTGACTTAACTGGAGTGAATGAGCGTGGAGCTGGAGAATGAGCGTAGAGCTTGAGTGTGGAACTTAGGCTGACGTCACTGGAGTGAATGAGCATGGAGTTGAAGAATGAGCGCGGAACTTGGCGTGACGTCACTGGAGTAGATGAGCGAGGAGCTGGAGAATGAGCGCGGAGCTTGGCGTGAAGTAACTGGAGTGAATGAGCGTGGAGCTTGAGAATGAGCGCAGAGCTTGGACGAGCGTGGAGCAAGGGGTGACGTCACTGGAGTGAATGAGCGTGGAACAGGAGAGCGAGCGCAGAGTTTGGAAGAGTGTGGAGCTAGGGGTGACGTCACTGGAATGAATGAGAGTGGAACTGGAGAATGAGCGCGGAGTATGGCGTTACGTCACTGGAGTAGATGAGCACGGAGCTTGGGCAAGTGTGGAGCTTGGGAGATCGGTGAGCTTCCGAAATCGTAGAGCTTCCGAGATCGTAGAGCTTCCGAGATCTCCGCTGGAGTACAGGAGTGAAGAGCTTGGATTTTAAGAGCAGGAACGTGGAGATAGGAGGACCGACTAAGGAGCGTGGAGACAGGAAGATAATAGAAACGAAGGAGCGAGGAGACAGGAAAAATCACAGGAATGAAGGAGTGAGTCTATAAACCATCAACAATAAACGCTTAACGTTTAACGAGACCAGACACCGAGTGAAGGGAGAACAGAGTATTTAACGAGTGAAACGGAAACAAGAGACAGGTGCAGGTGATTAGTGATCATTGAACAGGGAGAGTGAAGCATAAAAGGAAGGAAAGACAGGGAGATCTGTGACACATGGTTGGTTACATATAAAAACAATTAAAAAAACAGCACAGATGGATGCAAAAATGCATTTGGTGTGAATGGCCCCTAAGAGATAGAACTAGGTATAACTATTAACATGTAGGGTTACAAAGTATTTAAAAAACTTTGCAACTCTAACTTGCTTGAATGGGCTTTCATTGGGTGAATCAGACATTTCTCACTTGTTTTTGCCTCTCTTTGCCTGTGTTGCAGTTCTGAGCGGTATGTAGTCCTAGATTATGCCCATCGGTCCCTTGTCCAGGTGCAGACTCTGGGGGAAGACACATCTATGCCCAGCCTGGAGAACTGTTTCTGTCTGACCCTGCTGGAGAATAACCAGGGACGTCAGATGGAGAGAGTTTTGAAGGCTCCCACACAGTGCGTGGAATTATAAATCAACCATATTCTGTTTATTTTACTCATGTGTGATTGGTGTGTATGTGAATGTGTATGTTTATTGTGTGTTGCTCTATTATGTTTTTAATCAATATGCAATTTTTTAAGAGATTCTAATCAGTCAAACAAGTCACAATGTGAAGTAATAGAGGAGTTAAACTGTATAAAACTTTTCCGCTGATTTTATGGATTTGTTGGTCATGATTCTTCTTTCTCTCCAATCAGATCTGACCTACACAGGTGGTTAGCAGTATTCCACAATCCCAACGACCCAAATAAAGATCAAGAGGAAGTCATATATGAGGACTGGGGTGAGTGTGGATTTAATTTGGATCAGTCGTTTGGGTAATGCTTGTGTGTGACATGTTTGTGCATGTGTATTATTTTGATATTCTCTCTTCAGATTCCAGTGGCGGGCCATGCATTAATAGTCTAGGCCTTCAATGTGATTCATGCCATTAAGAAAACACAGTTTCACAATGAATAAGACACCCTATGCCTTTGGGCATCATACATGTCACAGCTAACTAATAATATCAACTGACATTTTAAAAACAGGTCCACGCACGAAAGCCAAAACTTGAAAAAACACTTAATGCTCAAGCAAGCCTAATTTGAACCTATGACTGTTTTGTGAAATGAACCTCTCCCAAACAGACATTCTAAAATCAGCACTACTTTTCAAAACTTGATCTGACACTGAATGCTCCAGCAAGCCTATAATTTACACTTAGAAAACTCCTGATGTTGCTATAACAATGCAAAAAGCACTTAACAATTAGCTTGAAGTGAAAATCAGACCCCTTTCCTGTTTAATAAATTAAGCAATCACACGGTCATGCAGAACATCTCATGTTTTTAAATCCATAAGATTCTCTTTCTCACTGGCAATAGTGGCAGTAATGACAGTCGACTCGTCAGCAAGATCTCGCGCTCACTTTCAAATTACGCCACTTAAAGTGTGATTGCGTCACTCAAGGCCAGCTAGAAGGCCTCCTGACATGGTGGAGCTCAGACTCATACGCTGCTTTGGGCATGTGATTTGTGAGTTGTCACACTTCGCTTGTAAGCATCAAGGAATAAAATACTTTTCGTTTTTCTCTATTTGTGCGATTAAAAATACATAGGCAAAAAGGTGACTGAGAATGAAAGAATGAAAAATATTTATTTATTTGGCATGTTAGGACAGCAGAGAAGGCTTTGCTGGCCCTGAGAATTCACCACTGTCAGATTCATTCTTTAGATATGTTTCTTTCTAATGCTCTCTTTGGCATAGCCTGCTTTTGTTTACAGCTTATAAAATCTCTTACTAGAGGAATGTGTTTTCATCCATTTATGACTCACCCATGTGTGTGTATGTGCCAGGTGATTTCCACAAGGAAAACTGATTAGTTGTAAGACATTATACTAATTAGTTTCTAAATGAAAATGTGAAATTCAGAACAGTTTTATAAGGGTTAGGTTTATATATGTAAATATCATACATATACTGTAATATTCAATATAACAACCATTAAAGACAATGTTAAGTCCTCATTATGGAAATAAAAATGTGTGTCTTTGTGGAACAGACTGTCCTCAAGTACAGTGTGTGGAGCAGTACACGGCAGTTCAGGCAGATGAGTTAAATCTGGAGCCGACAGAGATTGTCAACATCACACGGAAAACCACCGAAGGTGAGACACATAGTTTACATTTCATTCAGCAGAAGTGGATCTAACATGTTTAAATATATTTCACCTCTTTTGTTTGTCCATGTAATCTCTGCTTGCCTTCTTTAGGATGGTATGAGGGGATCCGTCTATCTGACGGACAGAAAGGCTGGTTTCCTGAAGCAAATGTCCTGGAGATCACCAATGAGCATGTCCGACGGCGCAACCTCCGAGAGCGCTATCGGGTTATCCAAGCTGCGGGTGTTGTTGCCAACAAGATCCGGAGTTTGCCATAGATTTAAAGCCCTGCATCCTGGCATCCTGGAATTCCTAATATGGGAATAGTCTTTTAAATTATGGACATTTAATACAGACTCTGTTCTGATGGAAATAGTTGATTTATTGATGTATTACATCCTTTTAGGATCAGAAACACGTGAGCATGCATGCCTATGATCTTCAGCACTTGTTTCAAGAATGTCAAACTACGGAAATTCCAGTTAAAAAGATCAGATGGGTTAAATGGTGCCAGTTGGTTAAAATGTCACATGCTCTGATTGTTGCTGGTTGGTAAAAATATCATGTGCTCTGATCAAGATGACTAAGGTGGTACATTCTTTATAAACCTGCATGGTTAGTCTTGTTAATGGAGGCAATGAATGTGTGATATTTAGCTTGTGTGTACTGTAAACACAAGTGTTGTTGTGGTACATGTAAATAGGATATGTATGTATTGTACAGTTGAATTTAAAGGGATAGTTCACCCCAAAATTTTAATTCTCTCATGATTTACTCACCCTCATGCCATCCCAGATGTGTATGACTTACTTTCGTCTGCTGAACACAAATTACATTTTTAAGAAAAATAGCTCAGCTCTGTAGGTCCATACAATACAATGAATGGTGGCCAGAACTCTGAAGGTTCAAAATATATATATAAAGGCTGCATTAAAGTAATCCATAAGAATCAAGTGGTTAAATCTATGTCATTAGAAGTGATAGGTGTGGGTAAGAAACTATACAACATTCAAGTCCTTAATAAACAAGCAATATTTAAAATCCTTTTATAACATAAATCATTCCAATTTTTTAACCACTCCACAGATTTCATATTAGCAAACTATAGTTTTGGCAAGTCGTTTAGGACATCTATTTTGAGCATGACACAAGTAATTTTTCCAACAATTGTTTACAGACAGATTGTTTCACTTTTAACTGACTATAGTCACAATTCCAGTTAGACAGAAGTTTACATACAAGTTAACTGTGCCTTTAAGCAGCTTGGAAAATTTCAGAAAATATGTCAAGCATTTAGACAATTAGCTTCTGATAGGAGGTGTACTGAATTGGAGGTGTACCTGTGAGTGTATTTCAAGGCCCACCTTCAAGCTCAGTGCCACTTTGCTTGACATCACAGGAAATCAAAAGAAATCAGCCAAGACCTCAGAAAAAATATAATAAATAATAACGGACTTCCATTAGTCTGATTCATCCTTGGAGCAATTTCCAAAAGCATGAAGGTACCATGTTAATTTGTAAAAACAATAGTACGCAAGAATAAACACCATGAGACCATGCAGCCATCATACCACTCAGGAAGGAGACGCATTCTGTTTCCTAAAAATTAACGTAGTTTGGTGCGAAAAGTTAAAATCAATCCCAGAACAACAGCAAAGGACATTGTGAAGATGCTGAACAAAACCGGTAGACAAGTATCTATATCCACAGTATGGATCTTCCAAATGGACAATGACCCCAAACATACCTCCAAAGTTGTGGCAAAATGGCTTAAGAACGACAAAGTCAAGGCATTGGAGTGGTCATCACAAAGCCCTGACCTCAATCCGACAGAAAATGTGTGGGCAGAACTGAAAAAGCGTGTGCGAGCAAGGGGGTCTACAAACCTTCTGTTCTGTCAGGAGGAATGGGCCAAAATTCCAGAAACTTATTGTGAGAAGCTTGTGGAAGGCTTCCCAAAACTTTTGAGCAAGTTAAACAATTTAAATGCAACGCTACCAAATACTAACAAAGTGCATGTAAACTTCAGACCCACTGGGAATGTGATGAAATATACATTTAAATAAATCATCAAAGGTGTATGTAAACTTCTGACTTCAGCTGTATAGTAAAAAAGGACATAAATATGTATCTGTTTCTCCCCCCCATCTATCATATTGCTTCTGAAGATTTAACCACTGGAGTAATATTACTTTTATGCTGCCTTAATGGCCTTTTTAGAACTTAATATTTCTGACCACCATTCACTGTCTTGCATCTTATGGACCTACAGAACTAAGATTTTAATCTAAAAATCTCAATTTGTGTTCAGCAGAAGAAAGAAAGTCATACACCTCTGGGATGGCATAAGAGTGACTAAATGATGAGAGAATTAATTTTTGGGGTGAACTATCCCTTTAAGTGTAGAAAAGACAACAACAACGATATAGCCAACCCAGCCAGAAAAGTGTCTGTACGTAATACTATTTTACAGTTAGAGAGAATAACAGCAAGCTTCATCAGTAAGTTGTGGGCTAATAAGAGTGCCATGGCCGTGCTCATGCTGTTGTGTCATACTAATATTTGGTTGATTTTTTTTTTTTTAAAGAATTACATTCTTCACTGTTTGTATATGTGGGTGTGGCAATATAAATGTGGGAGGCTGGGAGCATACATGGATTTTACCTTGTGAATACAATAGGTAGTTCGGTTAGGTAGGAGGTCTGCTTTAGACTTCTCTTTTCTTGTTCTGTGAATAGTAAAGGGAAAAGCATCACTTTAAGGAGAAGTTATATGAATGAACTTCTGTTCCGTACATTTAAGATACATCTTCCTCTGGCGCCATCTAAGGGACAAAGTGCATCGATGCAGTTAATGTACAATATAACGTGGTTTATTTGGAGTAGGTTGATGCAGCAAAAAAATAAAAATAAAAAAATAAAAATCTGTCTCAGTTGAAACCAGTATATTCATGTATATCATCAGTGTATTGACAAAGACCAAAGGCAAGTAAAACACGAAAGAACAGCAGTTACATAGTATATGTATGTGGTATATGTATATATGCATAGTATATGATTAGTCATTTATTGGAGAAAAAAACAAACAAAAAATAAATATACTTCAAAAAATTGTATCATCGTTTATCTTGCATTTATTTTAGTAGCTCTTTACTTTCGACTTACTGCACATGTCATATCTTAGAGTGGCCGCAAGGGGCAGCATCCACCCAAACATTCGCTCTTGCGGAATTACGTGACAATCACCTGATAAACTCAAAGATGGCTGGCCGGGTGAGTATTGCTTTTTGTTTAAACTTTAAAATGCATTTAAATTACCAATAATTTCGATAAACGTATTCTACTCAGCGTCCACATATGTGAGCTCCATCCATACGCGTTGTGTTCGTCAACTGTTGCACTGTACACGTCATTCATACACTGCACTCAGGATCGGAAGACGATTCCAACGTCACATCACATCACATCACATCTTGTGACTTTTCACAGGATAAAAACAAATAAAAAATAACTAACTCTAATTAACAACCAAACATTCGCTTGAAAATTGATCAAGAGGGGCAGTGGTGGCTGTACAAGAAGGGCAGTGGTGGCTCAGCGGTTAAGGCTATGGGTAACTGATCGGAAGGTTGGTGGTTCAAGACCCAGCACCTCCAAGATGCCACTGTTGGGCCCTTGGGCAAGGCCCTTTACCCTATCTGCTCCAGGGGCGCCGTATCATGGCTGACCCTGCGCTATGACCCTAGCTTAGCTGGGATATGCGAAAAACTTTTTTTCACCGTATGTTTGACAAAAATATTTTTTAGCATCAAACTTCTTAAATGCAATTAAAAACACAAGATGTCACCAGTTCTTCTGAATGTTAATCGGTCTGTAATTTCAAAAGTTATGAACATACAGTTGAGTCAAAAGTCTGAGGACACTACTGAAAACACTTCCATTTTAAATTTTAATTTAAAATTATATTATCATGCTAACAGTTTGAGTGAAACGTAGAGTTAAAAACATTATAATATACATTTCAGAATGTTTTAGTACCTAGGATGCACCCTTAGTATAGTATCTGTTAGTAGCTGAGGATCCACCTTTGCATCTAGTATGTTCCATACTATGTATGGACAAGTTTGTTTAAAACCTTGTGGTCCATGTTATCCCAGCATGATTTGAGAATATTCCAAAGAGCATCTTCAATGGAAGCAAGGAATTTGGATCCTTTTGTACAAAGGAGTCAGTAACATCGTCAATATCACAAATTTGCTTATAAGTGAGTGTCTCAAATCCTAGTGAGCTACCTAGACAACATTTGTGAACAATAATGCTGTTTAGGTAGGGCTCTCACTAGGTTTTGAGACAGCCGCTGTGATCAATATTCTTTGCTGTGTATCATAATGAAATGAGAGCTGTTAGACCCCACCAGACCATCATAGAACCAATGCACTTCAGCCCTTTGTCTCATTTGTTGTTTCTTGTTAAGTAAAAAATATTCCTGCAGAATTATAACCCATACTGTGCAAACCATAGAAATAAGATAATATGGTGCAAACACACAGTGATGCATAGTGTATTAAACAGCATAATGTGCATTACAGGCTTAGCTGTATGTTTGAGGAGATTACATGAGAAAGTCTGGCGTCCACCTCACACCATCAGTAAAACTATACTCATTAGGTTTAATGCAGGCCTTAAGTTATCCTGTGAGATCACACAGATTTACTATATGTTCGGTATATCTTTAGTACTATGGTAGTTAACCTGCTTCATGTGAGAGATGGACAGTTGAAAGTGTTTGATTGACTGAATATTGACAGAGGCTTAAGAAGAAGTAATGGGGGGAGTGATGCCTTATTCAGTGAGTGACTGCCATGATGAAACTAGATAGTTTAGCAGAGAACAGGAGTTAAGTGTTGAAATCTAGGCTGGATGCTTTTAGTGAATAGACTAATAGACTAAACTACTAAAGGAAGCGTTTTTTCTTTCTTTGGAAAATAATAATAATACAGCCTACAGGACTGAAGTCTGGAGTATTTTTTTTCTGTTTAACTGGGTTATATTAATAAGATGAAATTTCATTTATCTTGTCCTTGTTTATATTTCTTCTTTCCTGCAAAGTTAATGCAAGCAGCAAGATGCCCAACAGATGAACTGTCTCTCACCAACTGTGTGGTTGCAAGTGAGAAGGACTTCAAACCTGGACAGTGAGTACTCGAGAAATGTATACCTCTAAAAATAATCAAAATGTTCATCTATCTAATCAGATGTTCTATTTACCATCTCTCTAGGCACTTGATCATTAAAATCACACCAACTCAAAAGTTTGTTTTCACAGTGAAAACCCACCCAAGCATTGTCCCTGGAACCATTGCATTCAGTCTACCTCAGGTACAAAATTGTCGTCATTCCACATAAAGCGCCATGACACACAATATGCACTGAGTATACCTTTCTGTAATGTTCTAGACCAGCGTTTTTCTAATGTATTTTCTAGTTTTAATTTTAATAATTTTCTCTCTTTTATTTTCCATTTTGTGCTTTCAATATAGTGAAGTTAGTCTTTTTTGTATATGACTTTTAGTTTTAGTTGGTAATTCGTTTGTTAGCATTATTTAAACACATTATTTAACATGAACTAACAATGAACAATCATTTGACAGCATTTATTAATGTTGGTTTATGTTAATTCCAACATTTTTAAAATCAAAAGTTGTAATTGTTAACGCTGGTTAATGCACTATGAACTAACAAAGAAGAGTTAATTTTTTTTTAACTAACATAAACAAAGATTAATGAATGCTGTAAAATTATTGTGAATTGTTTGTTTATGATACCTAATCCATTAAATAATGTTAACAAATAAACATTATTATAAAGTGTTACCGTTTACTTTTTAGTTTCAGTTATTATTATTTATACATTTTTTATTTTATTTTATTTTTCATTTAAAGTATTTTAAGGCTGCTAAAGTTAATGACTGATATTAATAAAATATAAAATTAAATTATACAAATATTTGGTTAGTTATTTGCCATCTAATGTTATTGCTATCTAGTGGCATTTCTTGTTTAATAAATTTGAGTTGTAAGGATTTCAAATTTCATAATGTGCATTATGTCTAAAACGGGTCATTTTTATTTGACTTAGTTCCAGAGTCATATAAATGTAATTTAGTTTCAGGTTTTCCAATTATGTTAGTTTTTCATTTCTATTTCAGTTAACATATGTTTTCATTCAGCTTTTGTTGTAGTGTTCGTTAACTATTAAAACACTGCAATATGTTATTTGCCTTCTGAAATGTTTTAACAAGTCTTAATAGATGCATTTGTATGGATTGGTTTTTGTTTTGAGCTTTCTGTTGTTGCACTGTTGCATTCAGGTTTCAGCATGCTTCTTTCTTAATATCTGTCACTTGCTCTGTTTTTGCCTGCTTCTGCTTTTCTGTTAACATGACAGCAGCGAAACTTCTCAGGTACAAAAATAACTTTCTCACTTTATGGCAAGATACATTTTTTGACAAAAGAGACTGGAGCAAAGAAATGAAACACAAAACTAGAGAAACGTTTAGCGCCTTTTTCATTAATGTGCTGCACAATAAGACCATCTATCTTAGAGAAAGTTACACTAATGTATTTGTGTGGCTTCCAGCAATATGATCCTCCAAATATTAGCTTTATTTCATTGTTTTATTCATGAATTTCCTTAGCTAAGGGTATGGATTTGTTTGACCTGTACATGACAGAACCCTAATGAATTATACACATATATTGGTATAATTGCACCATAATAGAGACTCATTAATATGCTTTCTGTGTCTTAGAGGAAATGGGCTGGACTTTCTCTAAACCAGGATGTGGAAGGTACATGTATAGTTAATAATTCAGTTATTCTTGTGACAATAAAGAACACCCATACTCTGAATTAACATTGAATTGCATTGGTCCATTAGCGTCTGGTTACAAATAGTGAGTAGATGTTGTTTTCTGGTAGGATTGAAGGAGGATAAAGGCTCAGCGATCTGGTGGGCAGTCATTATTCCTTTAGGGAGTTATTTTGGCCTGCTGATCAGAATTGTAATTAAATTTGCAAATCAAGAGAACAAATGTCTCAAACAAAAACCCTCAATAGTTACAGTTGTCTTATTACCCCCATCTGTCTGTTGTCTTGCTTACAGTCACCGTGTACAACTTTGACCTATCAAGACAGTATGTGGGAACCATGACGCTAGAGATTGACTTTCTGCAGAAGAAGAGCATCGACAGCAACCCTTACGACTCTGATAAAATGGCAATTGAATTTATCCAGTTTTTCAACGCACAGTCTTTTAGCATAAGCCAGCAGGTAAAATATTAAAGAAATGACCCAAAGCCCTAGTTCAGACTGACTGCTAGCTGCTTATAACATTTTGTTCTTTTAAATAAAACGAGCGTTTTGTAGCATTTTGTATTCCAGCACAGTTTGCAAATACAGTCTCTATCGTTTCTCTGACAGTTTGTCTTCAGCTGCTGTGATAAGCTTTTCGGGCTGGTCATAAAAGATATTGAGGCCATGGATCCCAGCATCCTCAGGGGAGAGCAAAACTCTAGCAAGAAACAGAAGGTACCTAACCCTAGTTGATTTTTTTTGTGTGTTTTAAAAAGGTGCAAAAGTAAAATTGCTTTAATTGTCTTTGTCTCCATTTCCTTTTTCAGATTGAGATTGGTCTGTTGCACGGCAACAGTCAGGTGATTTTTGAGAAAGCAGAGAGCTCATCTCTAAATTTGATTGGTTAGTGATTACCTTGCAAACACCCATTGTGACTCAGACACACTTATGCATACATACTGTAGCTCCTTATTTACATATGTTATTATAATGTGCTACAGATCGTTCAGTATGTGTCTTCAGAACACTTACACAGCCTGGTCAAAAAAACGTTGCATCCTCTAATATATTCGTCGGACCGCCTTTAGCTTTGATTTCGGCGTGCATTCGTCATGGCATTATGCAACCTTATGCAACATCACAACATTTATTTCCATCCAGAGTTACATTCATTTTCTTGTATTGATGACTGGAGAGACGAACCACTCCGTAAAATCTTGTCCAGCACATCCCAAAGACTTTCAATGGGGTTAAGGTTAAGGCTCTGTGGTGGCAAAAATGATTCCTCATGCTCCCTTAACCACTCTTTCACAATTTGAGCCTGATGAATCTTGGCATTGTCATCCTGGAATATGCCCGTGCTGTCAGGGAAGAAAAAATATATTGATGGGATAACCTGGTCATTCAGTACATTCAGGTAGTCAGCTGACTTCATTTCATTGCCGCATAATGTTACTGAGCCTAGACCTGACCAATTGAAACAACCCCAGATCATAACACTGCCTCCAGAGGGCTAGTACAGTGGGCACTATGCATGACGGGTGCATTGCTTCATGCGCTTTCCTTCTTACCCTGATGTGCCCATCGATTTAGAGGGGTAAATCTGGACTCATCAGACCACATGACAATTTTCCATTGCTCCACAGTCCAATCTTTATGCTCCCAAGCAAATTGAAGTTGTTTTTCTGATTAGCCTCACTAACAAGTGGATTTCGTGTGGCCAAACAGCTGTTTAGTCCCAATCATGTAGGTTCTCGTCGCATTGTTCGTGTGGAAATGCTCTTACTTTCACTATTAAACATAGTCGTGAGTTGTTGTTTTTTTACGATGTGACTTTTTAGTGATCTGCGATCACGATCATTCAAGATTTTTTGATGACAGTGAAACACTATCCTACCAGGTTTTAATAATGCATTGGACAGTTCTTAACCCAATTCCAGTAATTTCGATAATCTCCTTAGTTGTTTTCTTTGCTTGATGCAGGCCAATAATTTGCCAATTCTGAAACACGGCAACATCTTTTTCAAGACTACGGGATATGTCTTCCGACATGGTTGTTTAAGAAATGAGAAGCTACACACTGCATCAGTTAGGGTTCAAATAACTGTTGCCTGGTGAAACATATTAATCACGGCAATAATGATCCAATCATAGGCTCTTAAGGATCTGCTTATTTTAATCCAAACGGCAACTTCTTTTTTTGGCCAGGCAGTGTACAATACGTACAATATTTAGCTAATCGTGACCCAGAGGAAAAAATTATAAATATATATATATATGTGTACTTGTATATATAAGTAGGGCTGTCGATTGAACGCGTTAAAACGTGCGATTTAATTTTACAAAAAATAACGCAATTAATCGCATGCTTGTAGTACCACCTGTTTACTCCAGAGGGCAGTAAGTGAAACTTCAGCTGTATGAGCAACACACAACTATACAGTGAAGAAAACACTTCAGCGGACAACAACACAAACGTTACGTTCTTGTGTTCAAAACACTTGAAGGAGCGCAAATGTGATCTAAGGGATCTCAAGATATGTTTATAGATTGAGTATTAAACTATATTTAACTTGACACAGTGATCTAAACCTTTTATTTTCATGAAACAACACACCCGAGACGTGACACAAGCATGTCTGACGCAGGTCGTATGGTCTTTACCTCACAAATATTTAATTACCAACAAGGTTAAGGAGGTGTCCTTTAAACTTTTGCACCGTTTTTACCCAGTCAATCTTTATTTAAGAAACATGCTCCCTGAAATAGATCCACTTTGCTCCTTCTGTAATGCTGTAGATGAATCTGCCCCTCACCTTTTTTGGGAATGTGTCCACGCTTTAGTATTTTGGAGAAAATTTTGTTTGTTTGTACGTACCTCTATTTTAATTCATTTTTCTTTGCTTTATAAAGACGTTTTATTTGGATTTCACAGTTTTGATAACTTAAATTAATATTTTCTGATTAATCTGTTTATTTTTCTTGCCACGTTTTTTTATACATAAGTGTAAATTTATGTCTAATAAAGCCCCTATTTGCACTTTTGTAAAGACTTGAAATATTATTTAAATACTCTTTGTAACCCCGACAACTCCAAAGCATTGAAAACCATTGCACTATGTAATGAATATAATGTCTTGGCATTATTGTAAAATATATTTGTAGTATTGTGTACTATGTAAACCCCTGGCTTGTTTCTAAAAAAAAAATGTCTGATGCAGGTGTACATTGACGGGTCCTTAAAAAAGCCCTCATAATAAATCTCCAACTGATTGACAAATTCACTTGTGAAACAGATTGCTGTGAACTGTATGCCAATGATTGGATTATGATCTATAATATGGCAGTAAACAATACATTGTATTCTAAAGCCGCTTTTTATATTGACCTATCAATGATTAACTCTTCTGCTACAGGAATGTAATGCATTTTAATTATCTGAATATTTTTTTATTTTATATATATATATATATATATATATATATATATATATATAAATAATTTTTGAATATTTAAAGATAAATATTATCTTAGAAATATTGTTATATGAGAGGCTTTCTCAGCAAATATTTGTATTTATTCATTTAAATATTATTATTTTATTTAAATAATATTAGTTTATTAAATAATATTAATAATTAATCGGGACACCATGTAATTAATTTGATAAAAAATTTTAATCGATTGACAGCCCTAATATTAAGTCATTCTGTGGGACCTGTACATTGTATAGTTAGTCTTTAAGATGTTGTTAGTTTCCTTAAGCTAACAGATGAATCTACTCCTCTACCAAAAGGGCTTGATTACGTTATATCAGGTTCCTGATATACCTTTCAAGGCGTTTTGTTACCACATTATTAACTCTCTGTTGTATTTTTCTTTTTTTTTTCTTTATTGGTTTAGTTCTGGTAACCTAAGGACTCATTATGGTTTTCCACCATTGGCAGCTGCTAATAATTCATCATTAGGGGCTTTCTTAACACTAGTTGTCCTGTCATGGCTAACAACAACTATAGATTGATTTTACTGGGTTTAGATTTTGTAACAGCCAAACTATACCACAAGATGGCAGTCAGAACACATGGTTAAAAGGGAATGAGGGTTTTCTTCCCAGCTGTCTCACCTAATTGTCACCTATCAACCTTTTTGTACTTCACATAGTTTGACATGAAGAGTATGAATTTGATGAGTGAAGAGTAAATCTGATGTTTTCCTAAATGTTTCTTTGGTGTTACTCAGCAACCGATAATTTCTTGTTCATTCATTCTAAAGGAAAATCAAAGACTAGAGGCTCTCGCCAGTCTATTATCAACCCTGACTGGAACTTTGAGCGCATGGGTATCGGAGGCTTGGACAAGGAGTTCTCGGACATCTTCCGCCGGGCCTTCGCATCTCGAGTCTTTCCTCCAGATATAGTGGAGCAGATGGGTGAGTTTTTGTCTTTGTCCCATGCTCACAATTTTCTCTCTCTGTTTCATCCATTTACAACTTGTACTAACATCCGTTTCAGGTGATCCAATTACTAAATGCAAGTGAAAACAGGGTTCAAAATGTTTTGCAATTGGAATCAGATTAGAGGTAGCCCAATATATCGGTTTTACAGATTAATTGGTGCTGATAGTTGCTTTTGGCACAATTGGTTATCAGCAAAAACCTATGCCAATTGTTACCAATATTTTTTTTTTCACCTTTTTTATTCCTTAACAATAAACCTTATTAGGTGAAATAAACACATGCAAAACTCTTGAATATATATGGCCAGTGGTTCCCAAACTTTTTAAAACTATGGCACACATTTATAGTATTTGTTTTTTCCCACAGCACCCCAACCACTGAAAAATAACAAAAATGCAATTGGAAACACCTTTATTTAAAAAGTTTAACATTGGTGTAAATATAAAAAAATTTGTCTTCAAGTATTTCTCCTAAACATTGCAAGTTTTTTAAGTAATTATCCAAGAGCTAGTTATAAACAAAGAGTAATAATATAGAGAACGGCGTAAACATTGCCTTAAGTTTTAAGTAACAGCAGCTATTAAAAATATTGTGAAATGGGGCCTGGGTAGCTAAGCAAGTATTGACGCTGACCCCTGGAGTCCTGTCCAGGGTGTGCTGAGTGACTCCAGCCAGGTCTCCTAAGCAACCAAATTTGCCTGGTTCCTAGGGAGGGTAGGGTCACATGGGGTAACCTCCTTGTGGTCGCTATTAGTAGTTCTCACTCTCAATGGGGCACGTGGTAAGTTGTGCGTGAATCGCGGAGTGTCCACATTTTGTTTTGTTACAGCCTTATTCCAAAATGTATTCAATTAATTATTTTCCTCACAATTCTACATACAATACCCCATAATGACAATATGCATATTGAAGGGAGTGAAACTGAAAGTGCTCATGATCTCTCAAACAGTCTCTATCGCTCAACACAATGTTTGATTGTCACAACTCACGTTACATCACATGTACTCAGATTTGTATTTGCATGTTTAATTCATTTTTATACCCGTTTGCAGTCTCTCTATCCTCTCCGTGCTCACAGTGAAGTGAGTCAGAATTACTACTGTAATGATTCTATTCATACACGTGTAATTCTTACACATTTTTAAAAACAAACCTGCATCTTCATCAGAATAACAGCATGTCTGAAAGTTTAAGTTTGTGAATACTTAGAATTGACAACAGTTCACACTCCAGAGGCCACACTGTCATGCATCAAGGGCTGAGAAAGCACTCATTCATTAGATTAGCAGTGTATGTGTGATTCCCTGCGTGCTGCAAAAAAGATTCTGATCTTTTCTGGCCCTGATTCTAGGCACAATTGGCCAATCACAGACCTAAGACGAAGATAGGCCGATTTAGTTCAGTGGCTGATCGATCAATGCACCCCTAAAAACGATGGCGCACGCACATAGCACGTGCATAAATGGTTAATAACATGTTTTGCTTTTAAAACTTGTAAAAGCTTGTTTTATTCTACATGGAGAGGGTCCCCTCATTTCGGCTGCCATGTTGATATCACGTGAACAGCCAAATACTATTCGCTTAATCTCAGTAACTGCCATGTTATTAAAAACTTTCACTCTGTAACAGTAGGCAAGGAGGTGGCGGGAACCGGCTGAACAGTCAACATAAACTTTAATGATATAAATGAACTTAAAACAACATAAAACATAAGGACAGACACATATGCAGTGCGGCCACGTGCGTCTCTCTCTCTTGCTTCCAATCTGTCACCTCCAGCTCGTCGTATATTGCTGCAGCACCTCTTTTCATTCACTGTCTGAAACTCTCTGTTGTAGCCCCCCCTTTCTGAAAAGCCCAGTTTGCTCTAATTGGTCAGCTGGCCCAGGCTGTTGTGATTGGTCAACCGCTTAGAGCTTGTTACACCCCTATAAATGTAACACCCCTTACCAAAAAGGAGTTTCATCTTCCAAGGCTTCCTGAGCAGCACATTCCTGAGGCGGGCATTATGCAGTGTATTATTGTGATGTAGCTATGTCATGTTAGTAATGGCTGGACTGCAATCCAGGCATTTCAGGAGCAGTGTTTTCTGTGGGAGAGAGTAACTCCCTTTGGCGTGGACTTTGTGCTTTGTAACTTTGCAGACCTTTTACATGTACAAAAAGCTATATTACAAACTAAAGGAAAGGTAAAATCCAAAAAGGCATACATGTCACCACACAATTCTTTGAACATAGCCCTTCGCATTCTGAAGTGTTTAACCCACAGATGTCCTTAAAATATGCCAGATGAGTTTTGAGCGGGGGCACTCCCAGGTATACGGAGGCTGGTGGTGAACGGGCATCACAGCCATTTCAGTCCTTATAAATATAATAATATAGCCACAAGCAGCAACTGTCGGGGGCCATGCACATATGAAGAGATGTCAAAAATAATCAAATTTGACAGAAAAGATTTTGTGGATACTGTGGACACAGCTATTTTTGTGTTACATTTCAATTGCTTTGAGTACAGTTGCAAGATTAGGATTTTCTTGTTATAGTGCCCCCTAGTATAAATAAATTGATGAAACTCGGCATGCTACCTCAGAATGTTCTCTTGTCCATGTGTACAAATTTTGTTCATTTTGAAAATTGCGCTCACAATATAGAGGCTAATTAGTCATTTTAGGCCATGCCCAGTATTTGTTTATATCTTTGGAACATTTTGACATATGAAAATTCTTTTGTCAGGAGGATTTGTAGATGACATACCAAGTTTTGTGCGAATTGGACAAACGGCCTAGGACAATTAATAAAAGCTGTAGAAAACATTTTTGGCGGAAATGGATATTCATGTTACTTTATGATTTGTGGGCACTGATGTATTCAGAAAAGCTTAAGAATTGTATTCTAGACGCCTAAGACAGCGCTACAGGGAGACAGGAAGGACATCTGATCATCCTCAGAGTGGCAGACCATGTGTAACAACACCTGCACAGGATCGGTACATCTGAATATCACACCTGCAGGACAGGTACAGGATGGCAACAACAACTGCCTGAGTTACACCAGGAACACACTATCACTCCATCAGTACTCAGACTGTCCGCAATAGGCTGAGAGAGGCTGGACTGAAGGCTTGTAGGCCTGTTGTAAGGCAAGTCCTTACCAGGCATCACCTGCAACAACGTCGCCTATGGGCACAAACCCACCTTCGCTGGATAAAACAGGACTGACAAAAAGTGCTCTTAACTGATGTGTCACGGTTTTATCTCACCAGGGGTGATGGTCGGACTTGCGTTTATCATCAAAGGAATGAGTGTTAGCAGGATCGATTTGGAGGTGGAGGGTCCGACATGGTCTGGGGCGGTGTGTCACAGCATCATCGGACTGAGCTTGTTGTCATTGCAGGCAATATTAATGCAGTGCGTTGCAGGGAAGACATCCTCCTCCCTCATGTGGTACCCTTCCTGCAGGCTCATCATGACATGACCCCTCCAGCATAACAATGCCACCAGCCATACTGCTTGTTCTGTTCATGATTTTCTGCAAGACAGGAATGTCAGTGCTCTGCCATGGCCAGTGAAGAACCTGGATCTCAATCCCACTGAGCACGTCTGGGACCTGTTCGATTGGAGGGTGAGGGCTAGGGCCATTCCCGCCAGAAATGTCCAGGAACTTGCAAGTGCCTTGGTGGAAGAGTGGGGTAACATCTCACAGCAAGAACTGGCAAATCTGGTGCAGTAGATGAGGAGGAGATGCACTGCAGTACTTAATGCAGCTGGTTGCCACACCAGACAGTAGTCTGTCACTTTTGATTTTGACTGCACCTTTGTTCAGGGACACATTATTTCATTTCTGTTAGTCACATGTCTGTCTTAGTTGTTGAATCTTTTTATGTTCATGCAAATATTTACACGTTAAGGTTGCTGAAAATAAAAGCAGTTTAAATAATAAAAAAAATTGTTGTTTATATACACACATATATATATATATATATATATATATATATATATATATATATATATATATATATATATATATATATATATATATACACACACTGTATACATACATAGATACACATACTATCAACAATCTGAAATGGAAAGATAGTACTGTGAGAAAGATTTGAAGATGGAGATGGAGGAAATGTTATGGAGAGTTCTAGTGAATTCAACATTTTTGGTCCAATTACATTGAAGGAACTGCCACCGAAAGTCGAGAGGCGAAATCTAGGGATAGAGCAGTCTGGAGTCAGAAGAATTAAGAGAATGTCATGGTGTGTATGGATGCATCAGACCACATAAGTAGAGAGGTGCCAGATCATGAAGAGCTTTGAAAGTTAAAAGGAGTATTTTGAACTGAATATGACAGAAAACAGGCAACCAGTAAAGACTTAACAAAATATGTGTAGACCGCTTGGTGTTTCTGAGAACCCTAGCTGCAGAGTTTTGGATATATTGCAATCTGGCAATGCTTTTACCAGGTAGGCTGATGAAGAGGCAGTTGCAGTAATTAAGATGTGATGTAATGAATGCATGAACTAGTGATTCAGCATCCTTTGAACTAAGCATGGGTCGGAGTCGAGCAATGATGCGTAGTTGGAAAAATGCATTTTTGGTGATGGATCTGATATGAGCTTCATAAGTGAGAGATGGATAACATGTGATGCCCAGATTCTTAATGGTTTTGGAGGGTTTGGTGTGATTTCTATGGTAATATTAATATTTCTTGTGAGTTTTTGTGGTCCTAAAATCAAGATCTCTTTTTTATCAACATTAAATTTGAGAATTTCTGTTTAACCAAAATGTTATTTCATTAATGCAGGATGTAAGTGAGCTTACTGAGTGAATTGGATCAAAATGAGTGGATGTATAAATCTGTTTATCGTCAGCATAGCAGTGGTAACAGAGACCATGACGACGGATGATTTGACCAATTGGCAGCATATAAATTATGAGTAGAAGGGGACCCAGAATAGACTGAGTGAGAGGAACAGTAGAGAGCTGTTTCAGTGCTGTGTAACGGACGAAAGCCAGCTTGAAAAGGGTCATATAGATTATTGACTGCTACATGTGATTGTAACTGTGAAGCTACAAATTTTTCCAAGAGTTTAGAGATGAAAGGTTGGAAATTGGACGAAAGTTGAGGATGTTTAATGGATCTAAGCTGGGTATTTTAAGGACTGGTGTGACTGCAGCAGTTTTGAGATCAGAAGTAACAATGGAAGAAGGAAATGATGTGTTTATTAGAAATGACAGACAGACAGTGTTTAAGGAGAGGGGTTGGAGCAGGGTCAAGCTGACAGGTAGAGGAGTTCAATTTTAAAATTAAATCACTGACTGTAGATGGATTAGTGGGAGTAAAGTAGGAGAGATAGTGGAGAGGGTGTTCAGGTTACAATCTATGAAGATTGTTTTCGCAACAAAGGTTTGGTAAATGGAATTAATTTTATTTTGAAAGAAGTGAAGAAAAGAGCATCAGAGTTCATCAGAGCCTGAAACTTCTTGAGCTGGTGGGAGAATTAGCTTGTTGACTGTGGAAAAGAGCTTTAGGTCAACAGTTTGTATTATTTATGACAGAAGAAAAATACACTGAGCATGCTGAGCAGCTCTATATTTATGCAGGTGTTAAAGAGCTAAAAAATGGACAGTGAGGCCTGTTTTCTACAAAGTCACTCAAGGCAACGACCACTTCTCTTCATGGCCCTAAGCTTGGGTGTAAACCAAGGGGATGAGAGAGAATGCCCTGATGGAGGCTGAGAAAGATGTAGGATCAACAGCTTTGAGGTTGCGATATGATATCAAGGTTTTCTTGTGTGACTTAAAGTATGTGACCAAAAATGCTCATCTGTGAACCTGTTATACAGATATATTATACTGTGTATATATATATATATATATATATATATATATATATATATATATATATATATATATATATATATATATACATACATATACATATACATATATATATATATATATATATATATATATATATATATATATATATATATATATACATATACATATATATATATATATATATATATATATATATATATATATATACATATTATATCAGATATTACTCATATTCTGGGATGTTTCCTGGCAGCCTTTCATAAAACAAGGTATAATAGCTCCAGTTTTGCAAATAAAACACTTTGAAGCAAGGAGGTCATTCAGCTATTCCATCATGAGAAGGCAGGGTCTCTCAAGAGAATGTACATGATGCTGTGGATGGAAATGTGTGACAGTTCCTAGTTTTTTTTGTCTAATTTTTAGAAATGTGCTTAAAAAAAGCAAACCATTTTGATGTAAACCCAGTCACTTTCACTTAGTAAGTTGCTTGTGTAATCACAATACCAGAGACCCTACCCTTGAAATCCAATTACAAGTAAAATACATGTTACTACAAGGTGTAAATAGTCAAAGACTTTCATGACCACTTGTGATTAGATCACCCAAGACAGATCCTAATACCAGGCATAAACACTTCGCCTTTCTCTTTTTTTCACTCTGCCTCTTTCAGTTACATTTACAGTGTGCCGTAGCCACAAACATATGAATCTCTGTTGCTAGAAAGACATATATCTTTCCTTCTCTCTCTTTTCCACATCATGGGCTGTCTATTTTTGTCCAACCACATCCCCCTCGGTTTAAGTGGCCAGTGAGGCTGAGGAACTGCGTGTTGTGGGCAACATGAATCACAGAATGCTGCAACTCTCTCTCTCCAATTTGGTACTGGAGAGAGAGAGACACACACACAGCCAAAATAAATAACTGCAGCTAAAAGATTGCACTGACATAAATGAGATGGCGTTCAATCTCTCTGTGTTTTAGAAAACATCAACCCAGAAAGGTTATGTTGTCTTCTCTCTTTTTTGCCATTGGCATACATTCAAACCAAGTTTGAATATTTTGTGACTCTGCAGTCTGATTGTGTAGTGGCTTTAGACTGTTTAAAATGTATATGCACCCTCTAAACAGTTCAACATTTGTTAACGATCCTATTCAACAGAAAAAAAATCCCATCAGACTCCTGCTGTGAAAGTATTAAAATGGAGAATCATTTGTGGTTTGAAGCTGCTGTCTGCATTCTGTTCGGTGCCTTTTGACAATGTCTTTGTCTACAACAACTAATTGTTAAGAATTGATGATAAAAAATTGTTGTCAACAAATAAACTATAATCGATTAGTTGATTGTGTGCACTGTGGCACAGAGGACCTTCCTCAGTGACCGTAGGAAACACATTTAAAAAAACTGCAGAGACCACAGAGCACAATGCAATTGGAAAAAGTGCAGGACTCTAGCTGTCCAAAGCATGGGAGCACTTTATACTAAATGCATCAAAGTAGGACGTATCCCCATAGAATAATGTAGCCAGGTTTCCATGTCACGTGTTTTGACTTGTATTACAATATATCCAAGTTTTTCTATTTCACAAAAAATCTTGTCCTAACTTAACAGTGAGAAAGAGACTACATTTCTCCAAAGAGCATGTGCATGCATGTCAATCAATCCAGAAAGGGAGTGCCATCACTTTAACTTCCCCTGCTTAATTTAAATATGAATATGTAGTATAAGTAACTGTAATATGATTACTGAGAAATAAAGAGTCACTTGCATGACGTCACTACAAGGGAAAAGTCATCTGACTTCAGAACTGATTACATGTTCAGAAGAGGGAATGTGTGTGTTCCTGCAAATTAGTGTACTTCTAACCTTTTAACACTTAGTTTGTGGTATTATTATTATTATTTATAATTCATTACCATTCTGATGCTGTTTTCAAACTGCAGCCAAAAGTTTTTAGGCAAAAATCACTATTACTGTTGCTCGTAATTTAGGTTAGGGATTTGAACAAACCTCTGACCGTAAGTATTAAACTTTGGTGCGTAACTCGTTCTGCACCATTTGTGCTACAGATATGAATGATACCTCAAATCATGTGGCTTGTTGAGGAGAGACGTGCTATTACTTTTCTTAGCAGTTGAACTTGCTATTATTGCCTGGTGGATGGTAAAATTTGTGAAAAACTCGTACACTTAAAAGAGGAACCAAAGCCATATATATGAATCTTGGTATCATAGTGACTTGGGGGGGTCTTTTGTATTAGTCCAGGAAGCAAGCATCTAGCATCCACCCAGAACACTGTAGCAACCACATAGTAACATGCTAAAAACATTTATACCACTTTTACAACTGCAATAGCAAAATCCTGGCAACTACCCACAACACTCTGTGATCGTGGCTGCACGATTGACAATTGCAAGCACCACTTACAATTTCTTCAGCAAATGGAAAAGTCGAGTTTTGTGCAATTATCCAATCATTAAGCAGTTGTTAAAATAGTTGCTAGTTTGCAACCCTTTTTCATCTTGATTTCACAAGAAAGATGATTCTGTGCACTTTAAAAACATTAAATACTACCATATTTTAAGTTTTGCTTTTGCTGCTAAAGGTGGGGGAGTTTTCTGGAGTCCTGTTGAAGACAGTGATAGTTTTTGAAATTCTGTTTGGTGGAGCTAGTGTTGCAGAAATTATACAATTCAGCTTTAAGCATGTATGCATACACACATAGCCTACAATAGAGTTCTCTTTGTGTGTGTGTGTGTGTGTGTGAGAGAGAGAGAGAGAGAGAGAGAGAGATGACCTTTGTGGGTGGTGATGGCTGCTGGAGTTGGCCTCTGGCTCAAGCAGCTGGCTGCTCTAATGAGATGGTGAGTCTTGATAGCGCAAAGGTGAGCACCTAATTGTGGTTCGTTTTGGAGCCCAGGTGCTGAATGAAGTTGTGTGTGTGTCTGAGTATGTTATTGTCTGACAGAGCTTGGGTGGGAGTTTACACCAATACACCCAGTTTCTCCCAAAACTCTTACCACCTAAAGGTCATTTCAGTCTGCCCAGCCACAGCCTCGTTCTTCTCCTCTATGAAGAGTCTGGACTCTGGCCTTCCCTCAACCTGAGTCTGTCATCGGGTGTAAATGGCCATACTGATTCCCATCTCAGGACTCCTGGTTATCTGCAGCCTTCCCGCTCTCTCCAAATGGCAGCCAACAGATGTTGTTAACCAAAAACAGGGCTCTTTTCTGAGAAACGACCATTGCCTGATCCAAATGTCATTTCTCAAAACAAAACAAAAAAAGCCCTGTATGCTACTGTGAAAACAGTTGTACTGGAAATTTGACTACGTGATTTACTCAGTTAAACTGAGTTTGATACTTTTTGTGTGTGCACGCTGTATACCAGGTCTGTTTTGACAACAAGGAAAAATAATGAAATACAACTAACTGTACAATCGGGCATAGATAAGAGAGCAAAATAAACACACCTGGAGTCGTGAGTTTGAATCCAGGGCATGCTGAGTGACCCTAGTCAGGCTTCCTAAGCAACCAGTTGGCCCGGTTAATCTCCTTGTGGTCGCCATAATGTGGTTCTCGCTCTCGGTGGGGCACGTGGTGAGTTGTGCGTGAATGCCACGGAGAATAGTGTATAGCCTCCACATGTGCTAGGTCTCCGCGGTAACACACTCAACAAGCCACGTAATAAGATGCACGGATTGACGTCTCAGACATGGAGGCAACTGAGATTCATCCTCTGCCACCCCGATTTAGGCAAGACACTACGCCACCACAAGGACTTGGAGCGCATTGAGAACTGGGCATTCCACATTGGGGAGAAAAAAGAGAGAGCAATATAAATATGCTTATCAGCCTTACAGAGGAAAAATTGCTTCTCATATCCTTTGTTGTTAATGTCAGAAGGCTGTGCATCCAATTAAACTTTATTATATTTTTTTACCCTCCTATTGTCTTAGAGTAATTTTTGACCTGGGAAAGTAATTAATGCTATTTATACCACTTAGTTTTGGTACTGGAACCAAACATTGTGATTTTGTCAGGACTATCAAGAATGTATAACAAATTGTTCCTTCCTGTAAAGGGATAAATGGAAAGGAGGAGGTGGAAACCGGCTTGACAATATAAATAATAGCTTTAATGAAGAACTAAACAAAAAGACAAACACACAAAGGTGTCGGACAGCTGCCCATAAACATTCTCTCTCTGTCACACCACCGTCCGCAGTTGGCCTTTATCCCTCTCAGAGGCTTGATTAGCCTGATTAAGGGCTTGGTGTGCAGCATCACGACCCCGCCCACACTTCCATTTTCTTAACTGGTCAATTTTTACCCGTATGGAAGGAACCAGTTGGATTTTTTACAGCCTTAAAATAGTTTTTTTTGTACATCTATGTATCACATTTGATAAAAAAAAAAAATAATAATCTAATTATTTTGCTTGGAAAAAGCAATAGAGATTCATTTGTGAAATAGATACTAAATATGTGTTAAAATTGTAACTCTAAAATGTACACTGTTGTGTGTTTACATCAACAAGGAATGGTGCAAGAACTCTACGCTAGTCTCTAGCTACTGCTCATTGCTGGTGGAGCTAGTGACTGTTAGATGCAGACCTTTTTATTTACCACGGGAATTCACCACTGTTATCATAACCAGAGTTTACATTTACATTCCCGCTAACACTAAGTAAGTCCTCTGTGAACTGTATGGGGCTATGAGCGCTCACCCTGACGGACTGTTTATTGTTGCCGGAGATTTCAACCATGCGAATCTCAAGACAGTGCTCCCTAAATTCCATCAGTATGTGGACTTTGCAACGAGAGGGGCGAACGTGCTTGGTCTTGTTTACACAAACATCCCAGGCGCCTATCGGGCAGAGCCCCGCCCCACCTCGACTATTCGGACCACAACTCTGTTATGCTAATTCCAGCATATAGACCGCTCGTCAGACGCACAAAACCGCTTCAGAAGCAGGTGAAAACCTGGCCAGCAGGAGCCATCTCTGCTCTTCAGGACTGTTTTGAGTGTACTGACTGGCACATGTCCAGAGAGGCTGCAACATATGGCGACTCTACCAACTTGGAGGAATACACAGCTTCAGTGACCAGCTACATCAGCAAGTGCATTGATGATGTCACTTTCTCCAAGACCATCACCACACACTCCAACCAGAAGCCGTGGATGACTGCAGAGGTGCACGCGCTGCTGGGGACCCGAGACTCCGCAATCAGACCAGGCAACAAGGCAGCCCTAAGAACAGCGATGGCCAAACTGTCCCAGGCCATCAGAGAGGCAAAGCTCGCACACGACCAGAGAATCCACAGTCACTTCCAGGACAGCGATGACACGCGGCGCATGTGGCAGGGCATCCAGGCCATCACCAACTACAGGACAACATCAGTTGCCTGTGACAAAGATGCCTCCCTTCCAGATGCGCTGAATGACTTCTATGCTCGGTTTGAAGTGCAGAACGACGTGGTGGCAAGGAAGACCACCCCTCCTCCCAACGACCAGGTGCTCTGTCTTACCACGGCTGATGTGAGGAAAACTCTACGTAGAGTCAACCCACGGAAGGCTGCTAGACCAGACAACATTCCTGGTAGAGTGCTCAGAGGATGAGCAGACCAGCTGGCAGATGTTCTTACCAACATCTTAAACATCTCTCTGAGCAGCGCCGTCATTCCAACGTGCTTCAAGGCCACCACCATTGTCCCCATGCCAAAGAAGTCTTCATTGTCCTGCCTCAACGACTACTGTCCCGTCGCACTCACACCCATCATCATGAAGTGCTTCGAGAGGCTCGTCATGAGGCACATTAAGACCCAGCTGCCCCCCTCACTAGACCCACTGCAGTTTGCGTATCGTCCAAACCGTTCAACAGATGATGCCATCGCCACCACCCTCCATCTGGCCCTCACCCACCTAGATAAAAAGGACTCATACGTTCGAATGCTGTTCATAGACTTCAGCTCAGCATTCAACACAATCATTCCCCAGCACCTGATTGGAAAGGTGAACCTGCTGGGCCTGGACACCTCCCTCTGCAACTGGATCCTGGACTTCCTGACTGGGAGACCTCAGTCAGTTCGGATTGGGAACAGCATCTCAGGGCTGTGTGCTCAGTCCACTGCTGTTCACTCTGCTGACTCACAACTGTGCAGCAATGCACAGCTCGAATCACATCATCAAGTTCGCCGATGGCACGACCATGGTGGGTCTCATCAGCAAGAACTATGAGTCAGCATACAGAGAGGAGGTGCAGCAGCTAACGGACTGGTGTAGAGCCAACAACCTGTCTCTGAATGTCGACAAAACAAAAGAGATGGTTGTTGACTTTAGGAGAGCACAGAGTGACCACTCTCCACTGAACATCGACGGCTCCTCTGTGGAGATCGTCAAGAGCACCAAATTCCTTGGTGTTCACCTGGCGGAGAACCTCACCTGGTCCCTCAACACCAGCTCTATTACCAAGAAAGCCCAGCAGCGTCTCTACTTTCTATGAAGGCTGAGGAAAGCACATCTCCCACCCCCCATCCTCACTACATTCTATAGAGGGACTATTGAGAGCATCCTGAGCAGCTGCATAACTGCCTGGTTTGGGACTTGCACGGTATCGGACCGCAAAGCCCTGCAGAGGACAGCTGAGAAGATCATCGGGGTCTCTCTTCCCTCCATCAAAGACATTTACAAAAAACACTGCATCCGCAAAGCTACCAGCATTGTGGACGACCCCACACACCCCTCACACAAACTCTTCATCCTCCTGCCGTCTGGTAAGAGGTACCGAAGCATTCGGGCCCTCACGGCCAGACTGTGTAACAGCTTCTTCCCCCAAGCCATCAGACTCCTAAATCCTCGAGACCGGTTTGACACACACACACACACACACACACACACACGTGTCCTGAGTTGCACTTTAATTATTGTCACTTTATAACTGGCTGCTACCTCAATAACTGCTATGTCCATAGAACATTCATCTCATAGTATGTTATGTTTACATTTGGCATTTTTAGAAACTGTCATCTTTTGCACTACTGTGTACTGTTCGGCGCTGCGCCGTCTCTTATTGTGTCTATTGTCCTGTTCATTGTTAGTAATTTATTGTACTGACCCGTACTTTTTGCACACATTTTCACGTGCACTTTATATAGGTATTTTATTTAGTCTGTGTAGTCTCATGTGGTTCTGGGTTTGTCCTATGTTGTTTTATGTAGCACCATGGTCCTGGAGGAACGTTGTCTCGTTTCACTGTGTACTGCACTTACTGTATATATGGTTGAAACGACAATAAAAACCACTTGACTTTCCAGAAGCAGAATAGATCAGAAATTGTTGTAATATAATTAGGATAAAATAAAATGCCAAAAGTGATTGAGATATTCTTGGCCAGTTTGTCAAGTTTTTAAACTTTTTTATTTTGTCATTTAAAGAAAATTATTACTTCATTAAAATTATATATAGATCTTTTCCCCTATCATTATACACTTTGGGACCATCAAAAATGTAAAAAATAAATAGTGCCATTTTGAACTATTTTTTATAATTTTTAATACTGTTCAAAAATGACCAAAGGATAAAAGGACGGTGCATTTTCTGAAGACAATAGGAGGGTTTAGCACATTTTTGTTTACTTTGTATGAGATACAAATTTGTTTCTGTGTTTTGTCAACACTTGATGTCCAATGTAAAATCTGGGTTATGAAGCAAATCCAGCTGGGAACTACTGCCATTTTTGCAATGTCTTATGTTTCCTAGACTTGGGAGATCTCCAACCCTAAGACAGTCTTGTGTTTGTACAGTAAATGTTGTCTTGACACCCCACAAACCCCTTCTCTATCCACAGGCTGTAAACACGTGAAGGGGATCTTGTTGTTTGGGCCACCTGGCTGTGGTAAAACCCTGATGGCACGTCAGATTGGGAAGATGCTGAATGCCAGAGAACCCAAGGTGGTCAACGGGCCAGAGATTCTCAACAAATACGTAGGCGAATCAGAAGCTAACATCAGAAAGCTGTTTGCTGACGCAGAGGAGGAGCAGAAGAGGGTAAGAAAATGGGAAATGCAATGGAGACAAAAAGAGGCTTCAAAAGCATTTTGAAATGCTACGCACTTGGAAAAACATACTGTTTACTTAGAATGACCACACAAACGTTTTGCATACCCCTACATTCATCTGGCTCAGATACTGAACCCATCGATATTTGACACTCTGAAGAAAGAACTCTTTGCCAACAGTCAAAATTTAATGGCAGGCAAACTTTGGTTTGTATGAAGGAAGCTGTATTTATACAAGCTTGTTCCTGATTTTGTTGGCCTCCAACAACTCTACAAATAACTCAAAATTGTTTAAATATACTTACTGAATTACTGTAAACAGCCTTGTATTTGCTTCGAAACATTATCATAGTTTGTTTTTACCCAAAGTGTGTTTTGTCATAAAGTGTTGTCAGTGAATGGCTGGCTTTGTGTGATGTTGTTGTGCTGATAGACTGTGACTACATGACATTGAGGAGCTCACTCGTCACCCCTTAATGAGAGTGTTCGGCTATCTCTAACCCCTCACCCTGACTCACGGGAGGCCATGCACACTCATATTGGCCTCCCATCTGTGCTAAATGTTACGGCCCAGGTCGTTTCAGCCTCAGAGATCAAGAAGATAAGTCTTAATTGTGAACCATTGTCACAGTGTTAACTCAGCATTTAACTCAGTGAACAGTCCATTCACCAGCCTGGCATTAAACCATGGATGTTTTTTTCCCCTTCTCCGTTTTAAGAATGTAAGTAGTCATAAAGCAGACATTTTTATATAAAGTCACACAAAGTAAAGTACATGTATTATGGGTAGGGATGTGGAAAACTACATATTTTCAAAAACAAACAGTTGATTGATCAGCCTTAAGAAAGCCCTGTATAATTAGGCTCAGTTTCGGTTCACCTGATCAGATGAGCTTCTTTGGGGCTGTTGACATAGGACACATTATTACATTCAAAAACAGCTAATGCAAGTGCAACGGATTGAGTCTCATGTTTTTACAAGTTTTACTATTTTTAACTTTTAAACAGAATTTATAAAAAGCAATGCTAATGGTGAAACACAAACCCCCAACACAATGGCCAAAGATTCCATTCTGAATGTGCATGTCTGTGCATTGGCTGTATTAAAAGAGAAGACATTTAAAGACACAACTTTTGCTGAGGTGTTTTTACCATGCAAACTGCCTAATAACAAAAGCACCACACATTAAAGCACTGCTGGACACTATCTGACTAGGTGTTTGTTGGCCATCATGAGCCATCCCAAATTACAAGGACAGTTCTTCTGGAACAACCTAGGGTTCAGTGGCTTGCTCAAGGGCCCCTTTGTGGAATTTGAACCTACAACCTTTCAGGTAGCAGCCTAGATTTTATAGATTGTGCCACACTGCTTTTAAGACCTCTTGGCAAACTTTTGGATGTTTTAGCTTGCCTGTGATAATACTACTTTCTCTTTTTTGTCTTTTTAAGTTGGGGGCCAACAGCGGACTACACATCATCATATTTGACGAGATTGATGCCATCTGTAAGCAACGTGGCAGCATGGCGGGCAGCACAGGGGTCCATGACACTGTGGTCAACCAGTTACTGTCCAAGATTGACGGTGTAGAGCAGCTCAACAACATCCTGGTCATTGGTGAGAACAAGTAGACATAAGAGGAATAAGCGTGTCTTGTCTGTACTGGTGTTAAATCAGCCTTGCATTTTTTTGTTGCATATTTAATGTTCATTGATTTAGCTTTACTCTCATTGTTCAATCATCATCTATTCAAGGGATGACCAACAGACCTGACTTGATCGATGAAGCCCTCTTGAGGCCTGGTAGACTGGAGGTCAAAATGGAGATTGGTGAGAACTAGCCATCTTGGTTAATTTCTTCAAAAACACCATGAAATTGGAGAGTTTTGTGGTTTATTGTGTTCTATGTTTTAGCTATAATGCCATCTGTATGCTAGTTTACTCTTAAACAGCATCAAAATGAACTTTTAGCAGATTCAGCATTTCAAATATCTTTCTCTTCTGGAGAAACGGATTACAGTTAATGATGGCTCATCTTACAATACATAGATTTTTGTCCAAACAAATTATTGTTATGGCTGTGATGTAACTAAAGTCTATTGATTATTATGTCCCGCCTAAACTTCCTTTTTCAAAGAAAATGCGCCAACACAGGACAGTAAACTCTGCTCGTCAAGCAATTTCCTGGTGCCACACTGGCACATGCTGTTTATCCATTTCCATGATAAAAAAAATTCAGCTAATTAATAAGGTAAGGATTTGTTCTTCTCCAGGCTTGCCTGATGAAGCAGGCCGCCTGCAGATCCTGAGTATCCACACACAGAAGATGAGGCAGTCTAACATGCTGGCCAAAGATGTTGACATAAAGGAGCTGGCTGTCGAAACCAAGAACTACAGTGGAGCAGAGCTGGAGGGGCTTGTTCGGGCTGCCCAGTCGACTGCTATGAACTGCCACATCAAGGTCTGATCTCATCATCTTATACACACTGCAGCAACATAATCAGAACAAAATATTACTGATTTAAACCAATACAGAACTCTATTTGCAACTCAGGTCAACATGATAAAGTAAAAAAATTGGTTTGTCACACAAATAAAATACAGTCAACATCAGATTGCAGCATTATGTGGTGTAATGCATTTGAATAATGTGTTTTTTATGTGCATGCAAGATAGTACAAATAGCAAAAAATAAAAGAACTCACAGATAAGAACAGTTCTGTGTATGCACCTTGTGATTGTGTGTGGATTTACTGACCCTTCGCTAAGCTCCGCCCCCCTCGGTTACAGTTGCCACTCTGAAAAGCTCTGCAGAACTCCCCTTTGGAATGAATAGGAGAATGCCATGAGCGACGCTGTTTTTGGCAAATATTCTCATAAACAGAATGGATAATATTTTTACATGGGCTGGTATGAAGAGTGACATTGTAATGTATTTTTATCTAAGAGAAATTAAGAGAAATGGTTTAATTACTGTGACTGTGAATCAGAATCAACTTCATTTAAAAAAAACTATTACACATATAATAACATTAGCGTAAGTGAACAGAACTGTTTATAATATCTCATAACATACTAATTTTGTTGCTGTGAACTGTTTATTTACAATAGCTTTTACTATGACTTGAATCAATACATAAACGAAATAACGTTCAGGTATTAGCTTTCATTTACCTTTGGAGGAAATGTAGGCGTTGTTGCAGATACTATATGTTAATTTATTTATGGTTGCTGTCACATCACCCGGGTGGTTGCTGCACACTGTTGGTGGTTGAGGAGAGCCCCTCTATACTATGCAAATCACTTTGTGTGCCTAGAAAAGCACTATATAAATATAATAAGAAAATTGAATTGGAAATGAGGGCTGACACGTTTTAATTCATAGCATGCTCTTCTCCGGATTTATTTAAAGATTGTTATAAAATAAGAAAGAAAAACACTGCAGGTATCTTCTCTGGGTAACTCGTGTCACTATTACAAATGACCCAGCAACAATTTAATTATTTTGACAAAATACCGCTTAAAAGTACTCACGCACATTACCCCCATAGGTTGTCACTGGAAAATAGCAAGCACGTGTCAGAGTAATGGCGGCAGCGCAATAGTTGTTAAGATAGAATTGGTCAGAAGCGTTTATAAGGTGGGGCTTAGCAAATGGTCAATTGCATCCAGACGTTAGATAATTCTGACAAAACCTCCCTTTGGGCATGTCTTCAATCATAAATTAAGTAATGCTTTTTATTATTATATTTAAAAAATAATCAGATTTTTTCATTTAGGGGTAGGGTTTGGGTGAGCCTGCTGTAATTCTAATTAGTTTTCAATAAAAAATACATGTCTGGTATGTTATGTCCTCATTTAGATAGCTAAGTAAGTGTGTCTGTAAATGGCACAGCCCACACACCCCCATATTTGATGGTGTTGACACATAATGACGGGAGCTTATACAGGTGTAATAGGTCTCTCTCTCTCTCTTCTGCCCTCTCTGTCTTGTCCTTCTTCTAGACCTTTCTTCTTGATTAAGTGGATGAATCTTTGTATTTTGTTGCTCTTGTAGGCCAATACAAAGGTAGAGGTGGACACAGAAAAGGCTCAGACTCTGCAGGTCAGCAGGAGTGACTTCTTGGCCTCTCTGAATAATGACATCAAGCCTGTAAGTTCACTCTCCATTTTTGAAATTATACTTTTCCATAATCAAACAATATCTCCAAATCCACCAATGAGACTGAAAAACATCTTTTGACTATTGACGTGAAGTCTGATACACATTGTGGTTTATTCTGGCCAAGAACTGCCTACTTAGAAGGTGGCCATCTGACCAACTTAAGTTACTGGCATATCCTTCCTTGAATAAGCACTCTTTGCAGCCTGGTACCAGGACTTTGTCCTCTGACAGAATCGGGAACCTGTGAAGCCTGACTCCTGAAATTACATAGAAGCCAAACAATCAGATTGGAGTTTGCAATTTTGATATGCTCTTGACACTATATAAAAGTAACTGTTATGTAGAGACGTTATTATGCAGTATCTCTCTGCCTGCATTCTGCTGAATATTTAATATTTAATGTAACCTTCTTCTTTTCTTCTTTCTGTGCAGGCCTTTGGTTCTAATCAGGAGGATTACTGCAGTTATATCATGAATGGCATTGTCAAATGGAGCAATGCTGTGTCTGACATACTGGGAGATGGAGACCTTCTGGTACAACAGACCAAGAACAGTGAACGTACACCACTAGTAACTGTGCTCTTGGAAGGCAAGGCTCACACATATACAGTACACACAATAGTTGAGAGAATAACATTCCACCATAATGCTGCAATCTGATATGACTGAGAGTGTGATGCTCTCTGCTCCCGCAGGGCCTCCTCACAGTGGGAAGACCGCACTGGCGGCCAAGATCGCAGAAGACTCTCAGTTCCCCTTCATCAAGATCTGCTCACCAGACAAAATGATCGGCTTTGCAGAAAACGCCAAGTGTCAGGCCATCAAGAAGGTAGAAATCTTGTTGCTGCAGTTTAGAAATTAAGAGATCTGTATGTGTTGAAAGCAGTTGTCTGTTCCAGTTGCTGGCCTTTAATAGTGGGTTTACATCTTTCCAGATATTTGAGGACGCTTACAAGTCCCAGCTAAGCTGTGTGGTGGTGGACGATATAGAGCGTCTGCTAGGTGAGACCTTCCTCATTACACAAAAACAACGCACTCCCGAGAACAACTGAACCTGCTAATATGGTTGTTCAGTTAGGACAACCTAACTTTTTAAGAGACTTTCATGTTTTGTTCTGCAGAATAAATTGCACACAGTCAAACATGGAACTGTTGTGCGCTTTAACAGCACAAGTTGCTAAATATAACAGTTGTCAGATTCGTCAAGCACCTAAACTCAAATCCTTGCGGTAGTTGTGATGTAGTTTTACTGTTAACCACCAAACTTTTCTGCTCATAAAGCCAAAATGCTATTTGCAAAATCAATTAGAAATTCCAAAGGGAACCCATGGTAAGCTAGCCTTCTATTTTGGCCTACAAATTGACGTCATGACAGAATAGGTCTGTACGGTAACAAGACTCGTAACAACATGGATGGTCTGCAGTTGTTACTTGCTCCCTTTTCATTGATTATTTATAGGGATTCAGAGGTTCCTTATCTCCTGTTGTGTGTTTTTTTCTCCAATGATTTTATTTGAAGTAACAACATATATATATATATATATATATATATATATATATATACAGTGCTGTGGAAAATGTATTTGCCACATCCTGATTTCTTCTGTTTTTGTATTGTGTATATATTTTCTCATAAAACATAAAACAAAGGCAATCTGAGTAAACACAAAATAAAATTTGTAAATGATAATGTTATTTATTAAGCAAAAAAGTTGTTGGGCCTGTGTGAAAAGTATTTACCCCCCTAGTTACTAAATCCCCAAATCTATGATCTATAAACTGCATTTATAATGGGGTTCAGCTGGACTAGACACACCCATGCCTGATTTTTGTCAGCACGGTTCAATAAAATCAACACCTAAATATAATTTTTTCAGCAGCATGAAATGGCTAATTAATTAAATACTATGCCAAGGTTGAACAAAATTCCAGAAATTATGAGGAAAAAGTTGATTGAAATACTTCTGGGAAGTGTTACAAAGCTGTTTCAACTCCAAAGAACCAAAGTGAGAGCCATTATCTCCAAATGGAGAAAACTTGGCACAGTACTGAACCTTCCCAGAAGTGTCTGACCTTCCAAAATTTCCCCAAGAGTACAGCGACAACACATCCAGGAAGTCACAAAAAAGCCAAGGACAATATCCAAGGAACTGCAGGCCTCTCTTGCATCAATAAAGGTCACTGTTCATGAATCCACTATCAGAAAGACACTGGCCAAAAATACCATCCATGGAAGTGTGGCAAGGCGAAAATCACTGCTAACCCAGAAGAACATTAAGGCTCCTCTGAATTATCCAAAACACACCTTGATGATTCTCAAAACTTTTGAGAGATTGTTCTGTGGACTGACCAGTCGAAAGTGGAACTGTTTGGTCCTGTTACATCTGGCGTAATACAAACACATTATTCCACAAAAAGAACATCATACCTACGGTCAAGCATGGTGGTGGTAGTGTAATGGTGTGGGGATGCTTTGCTGCTTGAGGACCAGGGTGACTTACAATAATTGAGGGAAGCATGAATCCTGCTCTCTACCAGAAAATCCTAAAGGAGAATGTCCAGTCAACAGTCTGATTTGAAGCTCAAGCACAACTGAATTATGCAGCAAAACAATGATCCATAGCATAGAAGAAAGTACACCCCTGAATGGCTCAAATTAAGCTAAATTAAAGTTTTTAAGTGGCCTAGTTAGAGTCCTGACTTGAACCTGATTGAGATGCTGTGGCAGGAACTTAAATGGGCAGTTTGTGCTCGAAAACCCTCCAATGTGGCTGAACTAAAGCAGTTCTGCAAAGAACAGTGGGCCAAAATTCCACCACAGCATTGTAAAAGACTGGTCTACAGTAGAGGAAGTGTTTGTTTGCAGTTGTTTTTGCTAAAGGTGGCACAACCAGCTTTTAAGTTTAAGGGGGCAGATTGTTTTTCAAATGGGTGATATAGGTGTTTGATAAATTTTTGCTTCAATATAAAAATATATGTATTTGAAATCTGTATTTTGTGTTTACTTAGGTTGCCTTTGTTTTATGTTATATCTCGTTCAGGACTATATACTGTACACACACACACACACACACACACACACACACACACACACACACACACACACACACACACACACACATATATATATATATATATATATATATATATATATATATATATATATATATATATATATATATATATATATATATATATACACAGCGCATCCAGAAAGTATTCACAGCGCTTCACTTTTTCCACATTTTGTTATGTAACAGCCTTATTCCAGAATGGTTTAAATTCATTATTTTCCTCAAAATTCTACAAAAATTCTCAATAATGACAATGTGAAAGAAGTTTGTTCTTTGCTAATGTATTAAAAATAAAAAACAAAAATATCACAAAAAAAATCACATGTACATAAGTATTCACAGCCTTTGCTCAATACTTTGTTGAAGCACCTATGGCACCAATTACAGCCTCAAGTATTTTTGTGTATGATGCTACAAACAATTTTTGGGCAGTTTCTCCCATTCTTCATTGCAGGACCTCTCAAGCTCCATCAGGTTGGATGGGGAGCATCGGTGCACAGCCATTTTCAGATCTCTCCAGAGATGTTCAATCAGGTTCAAGTATGGGCTCTGGCTGGGCCACTCAAGGACATTCACAGAGTTGTTCCTGTAGCCACTCCTTTGTTATCTTGGCTGTGTGCTTAGGGTCAATCTCCTGTTGCCCCAGTCTGAGGTCCAAAGCGCTCTGGAGCAGGTTTTCATCAAGGATGTCTCTGTACATTGCTGCATTCATCTTTCCCTCGATCCTGACTAGTCTCCCAGTTCCTGCCGCTGAAAAACATCCCCACAGCCTGATGCTGCCACTACCATGCCTCACTGTAGGGATGGAATTGGCCAAGTGATGAGCTGTGCCTTGTTTCCTCCAGACATGACGCTTGCCATTCAGACCAAAGAGTTCAATATTTGTTTCATCAGACCAGAGAATTTTGACCAGAGTCCTTCAGGTGCCTTTTGGCAAACTCCAGGTGGGCTGTCATGTGCCTTTTACTGAGGAGTGGTTTCCATCTGGCCACTCTACCATACATGCCTGATTGGTGGAGTGCTGTAGAGATGGTTGTTCTTCTGGAAGGTTCCCCTCTCTCCACAGAGAAACGCTGGAGCTCTGTCAGAGTAACCATTAGGTTCTTGGTCACCACCCTGACTAGCCCTTCTCCCCCGATCGCTCAGTTTGGCCAGGCGGCCAGTTCTAGGAAGAGTCCTTGGAGGCCACTGTGCTCATTGGGACCTTCAATGCTGCAGAAATTTTCTGTACCCTTCCCCAGATCTGTGCCTCGATACAATCCTGTCTCGGAGGTCTACAGACAATTCCTTGGACTTCATGGCTTGGTTTGTGCTCTGACATGCATTGTTAACTGTGGGATCTTATTTACAGGTGTGTGCCTTTCCAAATCATGTCCAATCAACTGAATATACCACAGGTGGACTCCAATCAAGTTGTAGAAACATCTCAAGGATGATCAGTGGAAACAGGATGCACCTGAGCTTATTTTGAGTGTCATGGCAAAGGCTGTGAATACTTATGTACATGTGATTTTTATTTTATTTTATTATTTTTAATAAATTTGCAAAGATTTCAATCAAACTACTTTCACGTTGTCATTATGGGGTATTGCTTGTAGAATTTTGAGGAAAATAATGAATTTAATCCATTTTGGAATAAGGCTGTAACATAACAAAATGTAAAAAAAAGTGAAGCGCTGTGAATACTTTTCGGATGCTCTGTATATACACTGGCGGCCAAAGTTTGGAATAATGTACAGATTTTGCTTTTATGGAACGAAATTGGTACTTTTATTCAATAAAGTGGCATTCAACTGATGTATAGTCAAGACATTAATAACGTGAAAAATTACTATTACAATTTGAAAAAAAGTCAGAATTTCTTAAACTACTTCAAAGAGTTCTCATCAAATAATCCTCCATGTGCAGTAACGACAGCTTTACAGATCCTTGCCATTCTAGCTGTCAGTTTGTCCAGACACTCAGGTGACATTTCACCTCACACTTCCTGTAGCACTTGCCATAGATGTGGCTGTCTTGTCATGCACTTCTCACGCACCTTGCAGTCTAGCTGATCCCCCCTTTCTAGATTTGATCAAAAATGACTTTTTTCAAATAGTGATGGTGCTGTTTTACATCAGTAATGTCCTGACTATACTTAGTGATCAGTTGAATGCCACCTTCGTTATTCACGTTTTGGTGAATTTAATTCAAGCTTTGGTGAATTAAAGTACCACTTTCCTCCCGAAACAGTACTTTATTCCGAACTTTTGGCTGCCTGTGTGTGTGTGTGTGTGTGTGTGTGTGTGTGTGTGTGTGTGTGTGTGTGTGTGTGTGTGTATGTATGTATGTATGTATGTATGTATATATACACACAAAGTCAGAAGTTTAAAAACACTTTGGTTGAAGTCATTAAAACTAAAAAAAAATGTTAAACACTTCACATATTAATATTAGAAAACTATGGTTTTGGCAAATCGTTTAGGACAATGTGAATGACATGAGTAATTTTTCCAACAATTGATTACAGATAGATTGTTTCACTTTTAATTGACTATATCTCAATTCCAGTGGGTCTGAAGTTTACATACACTAAGTTAACTGTGCCTTTAAGCAGCTTGGAAAATTCCATAAAATGATGTCAAGCCTTTAGACAATTAGCTTCTGATAGGAGGTGTACTGAATTGGAGGTGTACCTGTAGATGTATTTTAAGGCCTACCTTCAAACTCAGTACCTCTTTGCTTGACAACATGGGAAAATCAAAAGAAATCAGCCAAGACCTCCGAAATTTTTTTTTGCATCTCCACATGTCTGGTTCATCCTTGGGAGCAATTTCCAAATGCCTGAAGTCACCACGTTCATCTGTACAAACAATAGTATGCAAGTATAAATACAATGGGACCACGCAGCCATCATACCGCTCAAGAAGGAGATGCATTCTGTCTCATAGGGATGAACATGATTTGGTGCGTAAAGTGCTAATCAATCCCAGAGCAAAAGCAAAGTACCTTGCGAAGATGCTGTAGGAAACAGGTACACAAGTATCTATATCCACAGTAAAACGAGTCCTATATCGACATAACCTGAAACGCTGCTCAGCAAGGAAGAAGCCACTGCTCCAAAACCGCCATATAAAAGCCAGACTGCCTTCTAACCGACTTGCCAAAACTATAGTTTGCTAATATTAAATCTGTAGAGTTTTAATGACTTCAACCTAAGTGTATTTAAACTTCTGACTCCAACTATATATATATATATATATATACACTACCGTTCAAAAGTTTGGGGTCACCCAAACAATTTTGTGTTTTCCTGAAAAGTCACACTTATTCACCACCATACGTTGTGAAATGAATAGAAAATAGAGTCAAGACATTGACAAGGTTAGAAATAATGATTTGTATTTGAAATAAGATTTTTTTTACATCAAACTTTGCTTTCGTCAAAGAATCCTCCATTTGCAGCAATTACAGCATTGCAGACCTTTGGCATTCTAGCTGTTAATTTGTTGAGGTAATCTGGAGAAATTGCACCCAACGCTTCCAGAAGCAGCTCCCACAAGTTGGATTGGTTGGATGGGCACTTCTTGCGTACCATACGGTCAAGCTGCTCCCACAACAGCTCAATGGGGTTCAGATCTGGTGACTGCGCTGGCCACTCCATTACCGATAGAATACCAGCTGCCTGCTTCTGCTCTAAATAGTTCTTGCACAATTTAGAGGTGTGTTTAGGGTCATTGTCCTGTTGTAGGATGAAATTGGCTCCAATCAAGCGCTGTCCACTGGGTATGGCATGGCGTTGCAAAATGGAGTGATAGCCTTCCTTATTCAGAATCCCTTTTACCCTGTACAAATCTCCCACCTTACCAGCACCAAAGCAACCCCAGACCATTATACTACCTCCACCATGCTTAACAGATGGCGTCAGGCATTCTTCCAGCATCTTTTCACTTGTTCTGCGTCTCACAAACGTTCTTCTTTGTGATCCAAACACCTCAAACTTGGATTAATCTGTCCACAACACTTTTTTCCAGTCTTCCTCTGTCCAATGTCTGTGTTCTTTTGCCCATCTTAATCTTTTTCTTTTATTGGCCAGTCTCAGATATGGCTTTTTCTTTGCCACTCTGCCCTGAAGCCCAGAATCCCGCAGCCGCCTCTTCACTGTACATGTTGACACTGGTGTTTTGCGGGTACTATTTAATGAAGATGCCAGTTGGGGACCTGTGAGGCGTCTGTTTCTCAAACTAGAGACTCTAATGTACTTATCTTCTTGCTCAGTTGTGCAACGCGGCCTCCCACTTCTTTTTCTACTCTGGTTAGAGCCTGTTTGTGCTGTCCTCTGAAGGGAGTAGTACACACCGTTGTAGGAAATCTTCAATTTCTTAGCAATGTCTCGCATGGAATAGCCTTCATTTCTAAGGACAAGAATAGACTGTCGAGTTTCAGATGAAAGTTCTCTTTTTCTGGCCATTTTGAGCGTTTAATTGACCCCACAAATGTGATGCTCCAGAAACTCAATCTGCTCAAAGGAAGGTCAGTTTTGTAGCTTCTGTAACGACCTAAACTGTTTTCAGATGTGTGAACATGATTGCACAAGGGTTTTCTAATCATCAATTAGCCTTCTGAGCCAATGAGCAAACACATTGTACCATTAGAACACTGGAGTGATAGTTGCTGGAAATGGGCCTCTATACACCTATGTACATATTGCACCAAAAACCAGACATTTGCAGCTAGAATAGTCATTTACCACATTAGCAATGTATAGAGTGTATTTCTTCAAAGTTAAGACTAGTTTAAAGTTGTCTTCATTGAAAAGTACAGTGCTTTTCCTTCAAAAATAAGGACATTTCAATGTGACCCCAAACTTTTGAACGGTAGTGTATATATATATATATATATATATATATATATATATATATATATATATATATATATATATATTGTTTTATATATACTCTATATAAAATGTTTATTTATATATTTTTCTTTTATTTCAATATTAGTATTATTAAATGTAATGCCCGATTGTTGTTGGTCCACATACCGAACACACCACATGCTTACCCAAAAGTCTATCTATCCTCTCTTCATGGGTTTTAATGTCTGTTTCTCCTCTTCCCAGATTTTGTTCCTATTGGTCCACGGTTCTCTAACCTGGTGCTGCAGGCTCTGCTGGTGTTATTGAAGAAACCTCCTCCTCGGGTGAGAACCCATCCGTACACAACATGCTGTATTACTGGCATTTACAGACAGGAGGCAGCACCTCCTCTTTACCAGAAAATTCAAGACTCCCTCTGACAGCTTCAGAGAAGCTGACTGCATATTGCATATGATATTCTCAGACATATCAAAGTTTTAGTCTTTTAGGCAAGATATTGCTGGTTTATGGCTTCAATTTACAATTTATTATAGGCTTTTGCATCACTATTGCGAATGTTCATAATTATTTAAAACCCCGAACCCTAAGTATTAAACTTTGGTGCAGAACTTAACTCGCACATTTCCTCTGCAGATATGAATGATCCCTCTAATCATGCAGCGTGAGAGATGTACTATTGCTTTTCTAAGCACTTACGATTTAGGACTTTCAGACTTCAGATTTAATAAAACTGTTAAAAAAGCCCTATAGATTTATATTAAACAACACCAAATAATCATAGAGATAGAGGGTTAGGCTTTTTTAACTTTGGCCACTAAGCAACCACCCAACCAGCAACCATCTAGCAACATGCTACAAACTACTCAGAACATCCTAGGAACCTCATAGCAACACACTGGCAACCACTCGCAACACAATTTAGCTATTATGTTTTAGCTACACTTATAATATGGGCAGTGATATGTCTCCACAATATTTTTTTGCTGGAGTAGCTTTTTTCTTGTGTACAATACTGTTGTGTAGGCCTTGTATTTAATGAGATAGAGGCAGTGAGTGTGGATGTCAGGCAGGAATAGGTGTTGTGCTTGTTTCTAAGGTGTTTTGAATAGCCAAGGGTCTGTTTCTCTAGATTTGGGTTGTATAGAGCAGCACTCAGCAGGGAGTCGGTTCTTGGGTGAATCGATAGAATGGGTTTGTGAGAGAGCTGGGATCTGGCAGGCCAGCAGCCTGTGTGGCACCTCATCTGCATGCACTAGCCTAGACTTCGCGCCACAGGGGGGCAACCATAATCTTCTCTGCTTGCTGGGGCCTCTGGGAATGGCCCACCTCTTTGCTCCACCTTAGATAGACTCCATCACGTGGCTGTAGTAGCACAATCACACAAGTTCTTTAATGAGGGATGTTTGACCTAAATTGTGAAAATAGTAAATAGTGATGTCTTTACTAAAGAAGTGTCTTAAACAATGATTATACTCACCTGGTATCACAATAAGTTGGTTGTTGTGTATATAAGTAATCAAAGTAATTTCTACCCAAATGTACTTGTTATAATACTGAGAGACAATATGTTTGTGTTGTTTACGTCACAGGGTCGTAAATTGCTGATTCTCGGCACAACAAGCAGGAAAGATGTTCTCCAGGAAATGGGCATGTTGGACACTTTCAGTACTACAATCCACATCCCCAACATCTCAAGAGGAGAACATCTCATGGAGGCTCTGGAGGTATAAAAGGAGCTAGATCTAGAAACCCAGCAAGACATAAATAGATATATGATGGTTTGGTAACCAAGCCAAGTAAGTGGCTGTTCAGACCAGACACGCTCTTGCAGCTAGACACAGCACAAAACATCTAACAGAACTCTAGTGTCGTGTGATGTGCTTTTAAAATAACATTCTATTTTACATGACACTGTATGTAAAAACATGGCGCTCCTTCATGAGATGAAAAACGCTGACATGTTTCAAAGGTCAAAAGTCTAGTGCATTTTTATAGAAAAATAATGGAAAATTGCACAGGCATACACAATTTTTTGTGTGTGTGAACGGCCATTAAGATCTGTTTCCTAATCAACACCCTTATTGCTTCTGGAACAACATTCCTAT
The DNA here is from genome assembly GCA_032164185.1 of Moxostoma hubbsi. Taxonomy (NCBI): domain Eukaryota; kingdom Metazoa; phylum Chordata; class Actinopteri; order Cypriniformes; family Catostomidae; genus Moxostoma; species Moxostoma hubbsi. The sequence continues at coordinate 14,773,318 of JAVLUX010000039.1, forward strand.
CAAACAATCAGATTTCAAGATTAAGATTGTACACCAATCTTTCAAATTCCCGTTTCACTCTTATTTTAGGGGTAGTTCATGGCTAGGATTAGGGATAGGGTTCGGACTATGACCCCATTAACAACTTGTATTAAGATGCGTTTTTGGTGATCGGATCACATGTGGTCAGCGGTGTAAATACAGGAGTAAATGGGGTCTAAAATGTTTTGTGCTTGAATCCCAAAAACCACAGACGAATGTGGTCAAAAACATTTATGATCGCATCATATTTGATGTGTCAATTGCAATCCATCCTGAATGTGTCCCAGCAGCAGCGAAGTGCTACCCCTCACCTGTCAATCAACCGCTGGGCTAAAAAGTTGCCAGTTACGAGTGGATTTAAAAGAAAATAACTGTCCAATCGGAAAATTTAAAAAAGTGTATATATACACAAGCTTGAGAACTTCACGTATCTTCTTCAGTGTGTCTGAAATCAACATGCAGAGACACTTATGAGAAGCACGAACATTTGCAGCTCAAGTTAATACAGATAATCCACTAAAGCAATGGACTATTCTGATCAAAATTTTGCTTCTGTCCTTAGATTATATTTCAGATGCATCTGGGAGAAATATCTTGCCTTTTTTTCACTTTAATGTCATGTATTTACACGCTTGCATAGTGATTGATGTATGTTGACATGAAACGGAGTGCTTCTTCTCCAAATCCGATCACATGTGGTCACAGGAGATGCATTTAAGTGACCAGGTGTAAACAGTGATGTGTCTCACCTGATCGCATGTGATCGGATCACCCGAGATCTTAATACCAGGTGTAAATGGGGTCTAAGATTCATTGACAAGTATGTTGGGAGCTATATAATATCTTTATCCACAAACACATCTCACTTGGCAAAATCACAGTGACTGGTTTGGTCTCCAGGGGCTGAGAAAATCATTCTAGAAGAAAACGAAGAAGAAAACTCAAAGGAGTCTAAACTGCTTAGTTGTCTGTCAGAATCAGATCATAGTCTTTGATTATCTCTATATCATTACTGATTTTCTCTATGTCTCTTCTGTTGTGTTTTGTAGCTTCTTGGGGGTTTCCAGGACAAAGAACGAGCAATTATTGCAAGAGAGGTGAAAGGACAAGCCGTGTGGTTGGGCATTAAGAAGCTTCAGATGCTTATCGAGATGTCACTGCAAGTGAGACACAGAAAGACCTCTTTACCCTGCTCTCTGTCTAGACGAGTTCTTGAGTCACAGCTCTCCTGCTAAATCATTTGTGGTTGGAGTTCCTGATAGTAATTCAGCTATTATATTGCATCATAATTAAAACAAGCCCCTCCAGATATGCCTTCTCCAGAATTAATCTCTTGACACACAAGCTAACAGCAATGCAGTCCTCATCTGCACATACTTTGGCTCGTACGCATCATTGCTGGTGTACGTGACCTGCGTCTGTGGTTTATTAAAGCCTTCCCCCGTTCTTACAAAATTCCTGATATGAAGATAGCTGCACAAATACATTTCCCTATAGCGCCTACAAATGAAATTTTTCAAACAGATTTTCTGAATGTCTTCCTGTGCTTGGCCAAACCTACTAATGCCATTGGTTGAACCATATTACTGTGTTAGACTAGCCATGATACTCAAACAAACAAAGCAATGTTTTGATAGTGCCAAATAGAGCTGTTGGAAAAAATCTTTCAGTGATGCATCACGATTCATACTCAAACGATTCTGAATCAATTCTCAAAAGAAACAGAATCGATTCTGAGTTCAGTTTAAATCACGGCAGAGCAGTGGTGCACACACCAAAAACAGATGTGGAAACAAAGATGCAAGTTAAGTGGAAACAAAGATGCAAGTTAAGTGCATACACTAAAGTAAAGTCCACAAACACGACTGTTTGCAGACCAGCTGTATCAAACACGTGACCATTTGTGCCCGAGTGAAACTACGATCCTGAAATTATTTCACAAACCCACACACAGAGCAATGGGAGAGTTTATTCGTGATAAGAAGCCAACAAACAACATGAAAGACAAGCTTGCACCAATAATTGCACTTATTTGCACACAACAGGGGAAAACGGAAGAAAATAATGACGAGGCAGCGGTTTGGGAGATGTTAGTGATGTTTTCATTTATTTTATTTTATTAAATGTCTTTCTCTACTCTTGCGCGCTCTCCATTTCATTGGTTTTTGTCATTTCCTGTCACTTGTTTGTCATGACAGACGATAAAGGTTATATCTTCTACTCGCCGAGCAAACAGATAGAACAGTGCATTACGGGACGATTGATACATTTCTGAAGCAACAACCATGCCATTTAAACCACTTTACTATCACCTGTGCTGGTGAGGGGAGTAGAAGTTGACAGCTGCACTCTCATAGAAGCAGATATATCTCTCATCCTGGACCAGCAACTTCCATTTGTGCTTAAAAATGAAAATAAATAGCATGGCACAGATTAATTTTAAAGAGCCAAAGAGCCAAAATGTTTAACTTTTCAAGGAGAGCAACATGCCAATTGATTATTTTAAGTTGACTCTTCAATCAAAATCGATTGAAGTTGCATATTAGACTGGAATTACAAGGTTTTTAACATACTATAAATTACAAATTTGCATGTCATTTCCACACCACTAACAGCACTAAACAGAATTTTAAAAAACAATAACTGTTTTTCCAAGACTTTCCCCTATTTTCATTGTTCGGTCAAACAGGTAGTCCCGTCCCAAACTCACGCCATTGACGGAGCCAATGTTGTTATGTCCAGCCCAGTCGTGTTGCTTAAGCCAACAGTTTGCAATTCAGTTTGGTGCCGCTATTGGTACAGACCTGATGTCGCTGTTATATGTACTTTAAAAGAATATATTTACGTTGATAAAAAAGCATTCATTTGAGCAGCGGTTTTGAGGCAATCTTATCCATCTTTTTTTCTTATCTTTTATTCCTATTTAAAGCTCATTTTAGCATCAACAGTTTTTGGCTCCATTGAAAACCTGTGTTTTAGAAAATACGATTTTCATTGTTGGGTTAATTTCAGGCTATATATCTCAGTGCACCATTGATTAGTGCGAATTGTAATCGTGTTTGTTAGTTTTTGTTTTGTGGTGGTGTAATTGTAGTTGCAGCCATGTTTGTGCTGGATGCTGTGTAATTGGTGCGGTATGCAGTAATGTGGCAGCGCTGAGTGCTTCCCCCCTGAGAGGAATGAGACCGAGTCTGCTGGGACATGCTGCATACAGCAGCACAGTGTTTTCCTCCCATTCCCTCTATTCTTTCAGTAGTTTCCACCTCTTTATCTGCCCCAGGCAATTAAAAAGATAAGTTATTGCATACACCTTCACTCATTTTCTCTCTGGTGTCTTCTCAGAGCTTTCCTCTAAAAGGCCTATCCTTAAGTCATGTTCTAGTCTATAAAGGAACATTTACTGCACAATTTAGATCATGACCTACACCATAGCTTAAACCTAGTTAGACGGCAGCAGAAATAATTTTCTCAGTAAGCATTTTTTTTTTTTTTGTCTTATTAATAATATTGTTTACCAAGATATCTAAACACATTTAAAACAAGTTGAATTTACTTGAAGCAAAAGTGCATTGTTTGTATATTTTGAATATTTATGTTTATTTTTCATTTATATTTTTACTTGTTAGATCTACTCTTTAAAAAAAAAAAAAAAAACATTTGCCAGCGGGGTGAGAAAAAATATCCATTAAAGGTACTTTCTCCGAAAAATAATCAAAATACTTTTCAGGAAAGAAGTCTGTCTTGTTTTGAAGATGAAGTACAAAAGTATATATATTTTTTACAAATGAGATTATGAGGATGTTTTTTTGAAGATGCCCAAAATTGTTATGCTTAATACATTTGTGTAAATTTTCTTGGACCTTTCAGTAGAGGAAGTCGAAAACCAATTGTACAGTAATATTAATTTGGGTTAATTTTGTACTTTATTTTTTCAGTTTGAAAAACTTCACTTCATATTGCTATTTTTATTTTTCATTGTTGATATCTCACTCAAAACATCACCTCCTTTAAAAAACTGAAATAAACACCAAGCAAAAGTAAGGTGTGTTCTAAGTAGTGTTCTTAATAGGATGGATACTTGGTTGTCTGTCAGTCTTCCTGCCCTTTGTGAACAGGTACTGTTACCTGATGGTTTTATAGCCAGTCTTGTCACTTCCCCTTCACGACAGCCATTTACTGCCGCCCCTCCACAGCTCCTCCAAGACACACTCAGGGCCCCTCCGAGCCCTCCATGCTTTACATAGCTGTTTTTGTCAGAACTTTCCAGAAAAGTGGACTCAAAAAAAAAAAAAAAAAAAGTAACCAAAAATAGAATCTTCATCAGATCTCATTTAATTTTTTTTCATCTCTAATTTTCCCCTCTCCCCTGTGGGTATGTTTTTGTGTATTTATTTTTTAGATGCCTCTTGAATACAGAGTTAACAAGTTCTTGGCACTAATGAGAGAAGAAGGAGGGTAAGTTCATTTCTCGTTTGCCTAAAATAGGTTTCTCCTTAACCATATTGAATTTTTTTGTTAACATGTTGTTCATGTTATTCCCCAGACTTGAGTCTAATAAACATGTGGCCATATAGTCTGGCAGTCCAGGAGAGTAACCTAACAAACCAAGGCTATTCTGGTAAGACTGCCATGCTGTCAACAAATGTTGCATTCGGACTGGATATTTTACCTTCAGCTCTGCACATAATGTAGATATAATCAAATATCGAAGACTTTAAGATAACATGAAATACCATTCCCAATGTATTTAACTTAAGTGTATTTAATTAATGTGACTGTGGCAGGGTGGAGGGTGGGGCTGGGTCGTGATTTCGCACACCCGGCCCCTAATTAGGCCGATGAAGCCTGAGAGAGATAAGGCCGACCGGAGACAGCTGTCCATAACACTCTCTCTTGTCGCATTGCCGTCTCCGGTCGGCCTTATCCCCCTCGTGCTGCTTCAGCCTATTTAGGGGCTGGGTGTGCGGAATCACAACCCGGTCCCACCCTCTGCCCTGCCACAGTCACATTAGTTAAATACACAGAAGTTAAATACATTGGGAATGGTATTTCATGTTTGCATTACATTTTGATTAGACATGTTATCTACCATATGTTTTATAAGCTATATAGATCAAGTTGTATTTATTTTAAGTAAATAGGTTAAAGGGATAATTCATCCAAAGATGAAAACTCTCACATAATTTACTCTTTACCCTCATACCATCCCAGATGTGTATGAATTTCTTTCTTCTGCAGAACACAAATATTTTTAGAAGAATATCTCAGCTATGGACGTCCATACAATGCAAGTGAATGTGACCATAAAGTCCTCATAAAAGTAATCCATAAAACACCAGTTGTTTAATCTACGTCTTCTGAAGCAGTCCAATCAGTTTTGGGTGAGAAGACCAAAATATAACACCTTTTTCACTGTACATTTTACCATTGTAATCTCTGGGCACGATCGTGATTTCAAGCTCAATTACTCTTCCTAGTACTTGATGCATGCATAGAGCAACGATCGCCAATGAGATTGCTGATGTTGATCTATAGTGAAAAAGGAGTTATATTTTGGTCTGTTCTCACCCAAAACCGATTGGACCGCTTCAGAAGACATGGATTAAAACAATGTAGTCTTTATGTGCTTTTAGAAGATTTACGTTTTGGTCACCATTCAGTTGCATTGTATGGATGTCTGTAGCTGAGATGTGTTCTGCAGAAGAAAGTCATTTACACATCTGAGATGGCATGAGGGTGAGGAAATGATCTATCCCTTTAAATAGGGTCAATTTTGATTCCATGTCTTTGTGTTAGCTTTGTACCGTCATCTTTACCTGCCTTTAATATTACATTTATATTTTAGCTACACTGTTTTATCAAGTTTTCTGTTTCTTTTGTTGTCTCATACCTTTCAGAAGGAGTCAGGAAAACAACGTGTGCACTTGAGAGAGAGAGAGAGAGAGAGCGCGCCAACCTGTATAATTATACCACTCTATCCCTCACTTTCTGCAGCTGTATATTGTACTGCATGTTTTCATGGCAACTACATGACACTGCCTCTACCCTTTTCAACACTAGTTTCTTGATTCCTCAGTAGAAATGAACAAGTGTCAAGATGTCATTTGTATAGTGCCTAGTTTTAGCGATTTTTGAAAGTGTGAGAAATAGTACATGCATGTATATGAAGATCTATAAGGTGTTTATAATGTATCATATTTATATGTATATACTGACATGAACCATTTCTATCAATGATGCCTTACTCCTAAAATCTTTCACATTGCCCTTAATGGCACAAGAAGTAGACACAGGTTGTCTACATCTTATGTTTGTTTCAATACTCACTTCAGCAATGCTGATTCTTTCTCTGACCAAATCTTCTGCTTGCTTTTCTTTGTCATGGTTGAATTATTCTCTTAGAAACAGTTGTGCTTGCCAATAGTAATAAGGGAAGCTCACTGTTGTGCCTTTGCATGTGTAAGGTTTTGTTTTATGTTTTTATTGTTTTCTGACTTGAAGAGCACTTGTTTTTTAAATGAAAGGGAACTGTCCATCCTTCCTAGGTCTCTCAGTAATTTCCATGTCAGGAACATGGTAAAGGTTGTATATTAAGAGATGAAGCCTCTCATCTTGGCCTAATGGGAGACGGACTCATTATTTGAGTCAGAGGCTTACAAATGGGGCGAGCTTTGAAATCATAGTGGCCTTAAGTATTGTTCACATGAAGTAAACCCCATGACCTACCTCCCCTCTGCCAACAGTGCCAGGACAGTTCACATTGGCCTTGAAATCTCCTCTTCTTTCTCTTCTTTACCTCTCTCGCTTACACACATACACTGTTTGTAGCCCCCTCTTTTTCTCTGAACACTTAAGAAGAGCAATATCACTCCATTATGACTTTTACTGTTAAAATCTGACTGAAACGTAGTTTAGATGCAGAATTTGACTGATATCAATATTGCTGTTCCTACTAACTGATCTCAGATGGCATATCACACACACACACACACAGTACTTATAAAAGATATTTTAAATGTAAAAACAGCATGCTAACAATAGCTTGCTATATTTGCTATGTTTATATGGTATGTCTGTTTGGAATTATTTTTCAGAAGAGAAATATGTGTAACACTTTACAATAAGGTTTCATTCATGAACATTTGTTAATGCATTAGGTATCATGAACAAACAATGAACCATTTCGTTTTTTTACAGCACGTATTAATCATTCCTTATATTTGTTAATAGAAATACAAATGTTCATTATTAGTTCAAAGTGCATTTTTTTATTTATTTTAAAATTGTAATAATATATGTTGATATTAACATTAACTAAGATGAATATATGCTGTAAAAGTATCGTTCATTGTTTGTTCATGTTGTTTACTTATATTAACAAATGGACCTGTATTGTAAAATGTTACCGAAATATGAATTATGTATTCAACAATTCCCCAATTAAATGAATTTAAGAAGTCAATAAAGACTCAATTTACATCCAAAGAATCTGTAGTTGTGCTTTTTCTCTTTGAGATATAAGAAATTTGGTAGAGAAGTTCCCATTGTTTCTCTATGCTTTAAAGCAGATTAAAGTCAGCAGCATCTATTTCCACTCACTTTAAATGTAAAAATCGAAATTATTAATATTTTATAAGGGTTCCATATTATTACTCTAAATCACTGTTGTCCGACCCAAATATGGCTTGCGTTCCATTCAATTGAGTTGCGACGTGTGAAGGAAAATGTGCAATTATTGAACGGAAATGGATAATTTAGCCAATGAGCACTGTTTAGTCTGTCTGCCACTTGCAGTTTGCACCTCAGAAAACTGAGAGGGACTGTTGATATTACTAAAGTTTTGGCCTATTTTTAATGTTTACGCATTTAAATTTCATAACAAAATCCCATCAAATTAATTGTGTAATCTTTAAAAAAAAATGACATTAATAAAACCTCATTAATTAAATTTAGTTAACGGTTACATAATTCAATTTGATGGAATTTTGTTATGAAAGTGAAATGCGTAAATATTAAAAATATACAACTTTTTGTGTGTAGGAACACTATGCATGTCGTAAAATCACTTACAGCAGTTTTAATACATCTTCTTAGCGTTTGCATTGCGTGCCCAGCCACAGAACAGCATCTTGTTCAGCCAGGTGTAGAGCCTCGAGTCCGCCATTGAAATAAGTTAGCGGACACTCGTTGATAATGTGCTTCATGGTTTCTGGTTCCCCACAGTTGCAGTTCGGGTTGGTGGTTTTATTACTCAAACAAGAACATAAGTTCAGATGTTTGAGTTTTACACCTTCAAAACACGACCCTATAATCTAAATTCATTCCCGATTACTCAAGATATTTGTAGACCATCCAAAGCTAGTGTTTGTACTACTGTTTTACTCTGTCATTTACTGGAGGGACTATAGTGGAGAAACCAGAGGTCTGCCTGCAAACCTAAAGGATGATGTCAGCACTGGAATGCTTGTGATCAGGTACGTTGAACCTTTTTTGTTAGGTGCATGCCAATGTACACACAGTAGTATTTTTGTTTTTTTACTATAGTAACTATGGAGAAAATGATTTGTTGTGAAGTCTTAGCTGTAATGCATATTAAAGTGTTGCTCTATAAAGCTTAGTAGGCAACAAATGTTTCAATACGTTTGAGTAAGCAAGAGTCATCTTATATTAATAAGCAGACCACAAGTTGTTCTTCAAATATATAATCTTAGTTCAGTCATACAGATATATACATTGTGTAATAAATAATATTTATAAAAACATAACATTTTCAGATTATAAAATAAAAAGGGAATTATGAACATTAAAAGGATTTGTACAAAGCTTTGGATTATAGCGGAAGGAGAAATGGAAAATAGAGCATAGATGTGGCCAGTGAGAGAGGGCTCCTACTGGATTGGTATGGATGTGAACCTGGTCTAACATCTGTCTTCAGCTTTGTGTAGTTAAACTTAATTAATGGGAAGTGTATAGGACTGTCAGAACATGTTGTATGGAAACCTCTGCTAGTCTGTTGCACCATTGTGAAGCCAGTCTTTCCTGTCACCTTCTCCGTTTATCAAACACACTCGAACTCAACACATCAGTCGAAACAGCAGCATAATGCCATTCCCTCTTCACCTCTCTGCTTTATTTACCCTCATATTTCTTTAACTATTCTCCTCTTGTTTACCTGTTCTCCTTCCTCTATGCAAACTTCTCATCAGGGAAGTGTTGAAATAGAGCCTTCACAGTCATATATGAGGAGCTTTATCAAAAAGAATATGTTACAAATAATCATCGTAATCTCTAGAATTAGTATATTCATTAGAAGTTTTGTAAGTGCAAAATGTACTGGTCGGGTGCACATGAGCCCAGTGTGTGCCGTTGCATTGTGCTGTCATGCATTTCACCCCATCAAACCAGCTGTCATGCATTCATCCAGGAGTTACTGATGGCTTTGTACCTACATGTTCTGCAGCTACACAAAAAGCCCTTCCGAAATCTTAAAGGAAGACAGAATTGTACCCACACTGACTTTTCCCATTTTTACTGCACAGCCCACAGCCTTTTTCGTTAATGTATCGATTACATCCCTCTGCCATGTAAAGCAGATAAACAGCAGTCTTTAAGTGGCAAACAGCAATATGTTCCATGTGTCAAACATATATGAGTATAGGGAATGTGGTTTACACAACTGTTGTAGTGTACAATATGCACAAGAGCAGTATGTCCATAGGGATGTGTTCACATGCAGGGATTTGAAGCCTGTTGGAGAGCCCATGTCTCCTCCCAGGAGTCACCTTTGTGCCTGTAGTTCTGACCCATGGGAGATATTGGAGAGTGCAGCAAGACTGGTGAACCTCAGGATAACATAGGGAAAGCATGGGCATTGCATTGGATTCAGTAGTATAGCAGGGCATATTAAAGCCCCAGCGTTCAGTAGTTAACCAGTAGTTTCTAGTCCACCCTTCTCCCTCATCTTGTTCTCTCCTGGGTGCTTAGTGTCAGTGTGTGTAGGAAAGCAAAAGAGGACAGATCCCATTTCAGCCCCTGGGCAGTAGGTGGAGATGATCAGAGAGATGGTGTTACAGATAAAATAGTGTGAATGATAACAGTGAACAGTATGGAAGAGTCAAGGCATTTTGTTCTTGTGCAGAAGCAAGGCGTGCCACAGCTAAAAAAAAAAAAAGTGAGAGTAATGGCAGTAGTAACCATATTTCATGGTGGTCATCGCCAACAAACCTCTTTCAGGGCATGGAAATCAAAAAAGGCACATTAGTAAAGAGTTCTGGTAAGTGCCACTATTATATGTGTTTCACAATGATGCATCATGTGAGTTTGTGTTTGTGTAGGTGGTCTGCATTTGCTGTCCTCTTTCTCTCCCTCCTCATTTCTCTCTCTCTCTCTCTCTCTCTCTCTCTCTCTCTCTCTCTCTCTCTCTCTCTCTTTCTATCCTTTAATGTCCCTCTCCTCCCACATGTTGCCCTTATTTACATGTGCGCACATCATAGACTCTCACACACTCTTGGCAGCTGACATAGCAGCACCAGTGAAAGATGCAGTGGCATTTCTCCTTGCGTTTCTCTGTCCTTGTGTTATGGCCACGGCCACAGCACAGCAAGTCACAGCCCTCGATGCCATGCGAGGACACGTTACAAACCCGGTTGCGGGTGCCAAACGAGCCTGTTTCCGGGTTAGGCTCACAGAAGTTGGGCGATCCCTCATAGTAGACCAGATCTCGCTCGGTGGGATGTTTGAAGAAGGCGTATTTTGCACGTAATGTCTCCACCCAGCCTCTGGACTCCCGATGTTTCTCTACCATCATCTCAGAGGCACTGTCGTACTTGTCTTTCAGGTAGTCCCCCAACAGCCTGAAGTCGGGCTGTGCCCACCAGCAGGTCTTCACTTCGCAGCTGCCTGACAGCCCATGGCACTTACAGCGCAGGTGCATGTTTTCCAGGATGGTCTGGAGAAGAGAAGACATTTGAAATTGATATTGTTTAATTATTATCAGCATTACAGTAATAAATTGCTTGTGTTGTACCCCAGGTGCTGTAAGCAATTTTAGCATTCTGAAACTTTCACGTGACTGAGCCGTTGACTTAGCCACGCCCCTCATTCCAAAACCCCGCCATCCAAAGATAATTTTGAGACTAAAACTGTGCAAAAGAGCAGCATTATTCAACAATGGCACAATAGCTCCCTCAACTGACAAACATTATTAATCACATCCTCAATGATCTGCTTCATATGCAACACTATGAGAACGAGCAAAATGTTTGACAGGTGAAAAGCGTCAATGTCCGCAATCTGCAGACACATGTTAGTTTGCTGTTTACATAGTCATCAGCTGTCACAGAAGATATCTCAGGACACTTATTTTATTAATATCTTTAGGGAGTAGGACAATTTTTTGCATACTTTTCCATGAATAAATTGCTTACAGCACCTTTATAATCAGTATTCACTTATAAAATCCACTTAACACAGTGTCCTGAACAGACGCGACACAATAAAGCTACATGCATCTCTTCCATGTTAATCAGAGATTTTGTACTCAGTAGCCACAACTGCTTGGTTTCTGTTTCTGTAGCATTGTGCCGGGTAGCTCTGCCCACTCTGAAATCTCATTGGTCCAAAATCCCACCGCTTAATTGTTCTTTAAACTTTAAATTAAGGGCAATCGATTAATTACATGACGTCCCGATGAATTAATCACGATTAATCGCATTTAATTGCATATAAAAATATTTGCTGAGAAAGCCCCTCATATAATGATAATTCAATATGTTATCTTTAAATATTTAAAAATTATATATATATATATATATATATATATATATATATATTTTATATAAAATACAAAATATTCAGATAATTAAAATGCATTACATCTTTGTAGCAGAAGAGTTAATCATTGATAAGACAATATAAAAAGCGGCTTTAGAATACAATGTATACAATGTATAATTTACTACCATATTATTGATCATAAGTCAATCATTGGCATACAGTTCACAGCAATCCATTTCACAAGTGAATTTGTCAATCAGTTGGAGATTTATTATGAGGGCTTGTTTAAGGATCCGTCAATGAACAGCTGTGTCAGACATGCTTGTGTAGCGTCTCGGGTGCGTTGCATCATAAGTATAAAATGTTTAGGTCACTGTGTCAAATTAAATACTGTATAGTTTAATACTCAATCTTTAAACACATCTTGAGATCCCTTAGTTCGCATTTGTGCTCCTTCAATTGTTTTGAACGCAAGAACGTAACGCATGTCTGTGTTGTGGGTTGTTGTCTTCACTGTATAAACTGTGTGTTGCTTATACAGCTGAAATTGCTATTACTGCCCTCTGGAGTAAACAGGTGGTACTACAAGCTTGCATTTCTCAGGAATCTTCCTTATTAAGGTGGGGGCACTGTGATTAATTGCGTTAATTTTTTAACACGTTATTTATTTTGTATTTTTATTAATCGCACTAAATTAACGTGTTAAATCGACAGCCCAACTTTAAATATGTTCTGATTCGCTGTGATTGTGCCATGTCTTGCAGCATTATCGTGTTCATTGTGGACAGACAAATTGCGTGTCGCTGGAATTTAGTACACCATGTGTGTAATACTTATACAACCTGTAATGTTTTTTACATGCTCTCATGCTCAGTCCACTAGTGTTGTTCAGCTGCTGAGCATGCAGACAGACCCTTGCAGTCCTTAGCTAATTCTCTTCCGAAGTCCCACTTAATGGAGTATGCCACAGGCACTCTCTACTTTTGGTTTGGTTTGTTTGCGTTAATTCCCTGGCTATATTTAGCTGCAGAATTCCCCAGCTGCAGCGGAAGGCAGGTGTTTGTGTATCCCTGGGGGGCTGTTTGGGGGCCGCTGACATCATGTCCCGAGCACTTCAGGACCTGGGTGGGTCCCGCGGGCTGCCCTGAAACAATGGAGTATGTGAGGCAGGTGAGCCAGCTGGGGTCCAGACAGGAGCGCCTGTATCACTACCTGCTCCTGTGGTCCCTCTCGACTCCTGTCGAGCACTGATCAAAGTGGTGGGCTGTTGCAGTGTGGTCTCGCCTATTGCTCCTTAAGCACCTTCAGTGCGAAAGACTCCAGCTCTGAGACATGACAGCAGCAGTGATGTGCTAAACCCTGAAACCCAGTATTATTCTTCCCTCCCTGCCTGTTTCAAACCACCAACTGCGTTTACACCTCTGTCATGGAATTCAGTAGAGATGCAGGTTATGAGAGGCATGAAAGGATAAGGCTGGTAATTACCTAGTAATTTCTCATGAAAAAAGTCAAAAGTCTTTAGGAAAAGGGATCAAGAGAAAACTGACAGATCTGTGGTGCATTAACACCTTTGTGAACTGTGGGGCAAGGAGTGGCATAAGCACAGCTTTGTTCATTGTTGAGTTAACTTGAGCCTGCTGGCAAAAAGGAATAGTTCACACGAAAATGAAAATTAACCCATGATTTGGTCGATGACAAATAAGGTTGTCTTGAGGTGCTAAAAATTAAAATCTTTTGTTTTTGAAAAAAAAAAAAAAATATGAATAGGATAAATAAATAATGGCTTTAAATATGTCAGGTGGTGTAAACATTAGGTTCAATGAAAGTGAATACATGAGAGTTTATGGAACTTAATGCATTAGTTTTAAAGGTTTTAAACATGATTTTCAAGGTGAACTATATTTTTGAGTCACAAATATCAAGACGTTTTCTCAGGGTTACTCCATATGACCTGAACAAAATGTGCCTTTTCATTAAAAAAAATGTCAGCATATTGTAAAATTTAAAAAATGCCATTATACATATTTAATTGTATGAATAAATAATGTAATCTTCTTGTTTTTTTACATCATATACAGTAAAAGGGTCTTGATGGCCTAAAGGGGTCTTTTCTGTTTTAAATTTTTTCAGCAAAATGACTAACTACATGTTGGTTAAACCACATGAACTTGATTTGGTGTATGATAAATCACATTTAAAACTGATTATTTTCAAAGAAATAATAATAAAATACGATTCTGCACTATTCATGCCAACGTTTATTTATTCAATAATTTCTGCTTTTAATGAGACTTTGTTTTATTGTCTCTGAAAGGTTACACTACATGCCATTTTTTATTTTAAGCCCCCCCAAAAATATCAAAATCACTTTGAACACATGTTCGTCATAGAAGAGGTGTATTCAATTAATTGTTTTAAATGAATTGCATTTGTAATATATTTTTAAAGACTTAAATAAAATAGTTGCACACCAATGACCCATTAACATGAGTGTTTCAAACTTTTTCAATATATTGCATTTACAGTATGAAGTGTATTTTCACATTACAGGTGCCTTTGGCATAGTAAATAGCATGATATTATGTTTCAAAACTGTAAAGATGATATCCATTGGAACTGACCTTGGAGAAATATACTGTAATGTAAGTATTCCATGGAATACTTATTTTAGGATAGTTTGCACCTGTCATATTTCTCAGTGGTTTTTAACATTTATAATACGTGTGATTCTGCTAACAGCATATACAGGACTACACATATGTATAAAATGGCACTCATTGTATTTATTATTATCATCTTTAATTCTATTTTGGATTTATTTAGATAGATCATGTTGTATTGATATATGAGTGTTAACCCCATGCTATTCAATTATTTTCAAATAGCCATCACAGTCTCTTACCATTCGTCCTGCTTCATTGTTGTGTCTGTTCATGGCAGACCGAGCATCTGGGCGGTTCTCGCGAGCATCAGCAAACTCCCGAGACACCAGAACCCCAAACTCAGCATCCTCACTGCAGCCTCCCCATTTCCAGCCATCTCCTGGTGGGCCTTTATGGTGGGAGTCACAGCCACACATTGTGGAGGTCCCCTCTGCACACGAACGGGTCACTGCAAATGCCACTCCAGCTGACGCAATTGCATGAACAAAGGCAGACTCTCTTGTGGCTAGAAAAGAAATGGCAAAAGAAAGGGAGATATTTTCGTTTGTGATCTTTTGTTTAAACAGTTCATCATGTTCCTTTGACTGTTCCTAGCAACTGCATGAGTTTTCCTTGTTCTAAAAGACAGATATCTATCCTGAGGCTCTTTTAAGGAGATCCCTTCCTCTATGACCCTCCAAAAATTGGAGGACAGATAACCATCAATCTGTGCTGTGCCTCAAGGGCATGGATAATTTTCTGTGATAGGTTCTGGAATATTGACGCAGTGTTTGAGTGCATCGCTGTAAAGACAGCAATTTCTTTGACAGCACTGAGACGATTGTTGCTCATGTCAATTGTGGCTAATGCATGCTGAGGTTTCACTGACGCTAGCTGTGTAATCTCAAAGGTGTGCTGGTTTCTCTCTGGATAGTGTTACAGGAGCTCTCTCTCTCTACCCCTTTCAACTCCCACCCGTTCGAGCCCCATGGCCACGTGTGTGAAAGTCAGCAATAAGTCTGCGTGGTTGGTTGCTGAAGGCATGTGCTGAGAGATGGAGTTACGCCCCTTTGAAGGCAAAAGATTATTATGTAACCAGACACCATAGTTTTACAATCAAAGCACACTTACAGTGGCTCACAAAGTTCTCTTGGTCCATTCTCCACCCCACATGAAAAACTGCAGCTCAACCTACCCATCCAACCTCATCACACAAACATTTCTGTGGCTTTAAAGTTGGAGATTCTCTGAGTCTGAGCCAGTATATCAGGAAGGGACATAGTGATGTAAGATTATCCGAAGAAGAGCCCACACACATAGAATGTGCTGGAAAAAGAGTAATGTGATTTGCATTCCAGTGTGAGCATTGTACCAGACATGCATTGCGTCATCTCATATTGTGAATTTGTGACCAAAACACAGCAGCTGTTCACATTGTTGTGTATAGATGGCATATGATGCAGTAAACAGCGGTGCTCCGCTGCTACGGATTCTCTAGCTCCACTGCAAAAGAAGTTGTATTTTACCTGAGTTGTGAGCTTGCAGTCTGAATTGAATTTGAGTGTGTACCGTGAAATAACAGCAAAACAACATTGTGTTGTGTTCGCTGGCTGTGCTTCACAACAAAAATTACAAAAAAATGACTTTTATTGAGCAGGTTATTTTAATGAATCACTTTAAATGACTCGCCAATACATTAGTTATGGTTTTTAATCAGTCTGGCGAATCCTTCCCTGATTTAATTGTTCTCTGTAGCAAAAGCAGAATTCGGTAGTAAACACTGATATGACAAGCATCATTGTAACGTGTGTAATTTCTGTGCCTCTGGCATTACCAAACGGAATTGCAAAAGAAATATCAAACAGATATTCTCGTCCCAAACTCACGCCATTGGTCGAGCCAGTGTTGTTGTGTCTGTCACGGTCCTGTCACTCTGTCAGTCTGGGTTTTTGTCTGACATGACCGTGGCATCATCGTCCCATTTCTTGTTTTTCATTGTCTGTCTTTGTGAGAGCGCACAATTTTGGTTGTATTCACTGCCGTGCGCTCTTTGTTCTGTCTTGTTTCATGACTGGAGAACAGATTTCGTGTCTGGCTCGGTTTCGGTCTGTGTTGGGATCTGGACTCTCATACTCCATGTCTGTCTGTTACTGATGTGGGTGCATCGCGTTTATGTTATCTTGGCAGCATGCACTCAAGTCAATGGTTTGTCTGTCTCTAGCAAATGCGGGTGTGCCTCGCATCACGCTCGCGTTGCGCGCCCAGGTCGCGAGCTGTCATGTTGTACTGAGGTTCAGTCACTTCAGTCTAAGGTGTCGGGTGTGTGTGTGGCCAAACCCTGGCACAGGTGTCCTGACTTGTTTTTGTTACCTGTTGTGTGCATTGCATGGCATTTGCCTCATGATGTATGCTCAGCTTTGTTTGGAGTTGCTACGCATTCCCTTGGTCATGAAGGCCTTTCCCACAGCAGTGCTCCCGGCCACCCGGAAGAGGAGGAGGATAAGGATAAGGCCTCCTGCTTCCCAGTCACTGCCAGCGCTCCAAGCCACGGAGGCCGTTCCCCAGTCGCTGCCAGCGCTCCCGGCCATGGAGGCCGTTTTCCAGTCACTGCCAGTACCCGAGTCTTCCACGGTTCTACCCCCTGAGCCGCTCCCTCCTGACCCCTGTCTGGCACTGCCGCCCAGTCCTCTGACCCCTGTCCAATGGCCACTGCCCAGTCCTCTGACCCCTGTCTGGCCGCCGCCACCTAGTCCTCTGAACCCTCTCCGGCAGCCGCCACCCAGTCCTCTGACCCCTGTCCTGCAGCATCCACCCAGTCCTCTGACCCCTGTCCAACGGCTGCCACCCAGTCCTCTGACCCCTGTCCAACGGCTGCCACCCAGTCCTCTGACCCCTTTCCAGCAGCCGCTGCCCAGTCCTCTGTCCCCACCTTTGCCCTGAGGCCTCCAACCAGGCTGCCGGACCTCACCCCTTTCCTTAAGTTCTCTCCCTGGTTTCCTTTCCCTCCTTTTCTGTTGTGTTTTCTGCTTTGGAGAGGGGGTACTGTCACAGTTTGTCTTGTTTCCAGTCTTGTGTGCTTGTTTTCCTGTCGGTTCTGTGTGGGTTTTTTTTTGTCAATCTGTCGGTTGGTCTAGTTTTGCCCCAGTCCTGGATTACCTTTTTCACCTATGGGGCAAATTATAAGTTTTTCCCCCTTGTGGGAGTTTTTTTTTTTTTTAAATATCTTGTATTAATAATTTCCCTGTTTATTCTCTGCATCCTGAGCCATCCTGAGCCATTCCTGAGCCTTATTCTCTGAACGTGTCAGTGTCAGTCTGTTTGAGGTGCTCAAACAGAGCAATATTTTGATAGCCCCACAGAGTCACGGTGTTTGTTCTTTTCAGGGGAATCAACTGGCTGACTAATATCTGTCTCTGCATTTTAAACTGAGATGAGAGAAAGTACAGTATTTTAACATAAAAAATTACAGTAGGTAGAGTGGGTTCTGTCATATTCATGTCAACTGTCATGGACTTGGCATCTTGAGCAAAATATTGGATTCAGTACATTCTGGACGTTAATTTCATTATATATTTTTTCTCATAAATTTTCAGGCCCATTTTGACCTGGTATTCTTGTTTTATTCTTGCAGGAAGCTCATGTCCACACACACACAAACAGTTCTTTTTAATAAAGGCTGTGTTTGGGCGCACACCTCTTTGGGTTCAAGGCCAGAAGGAGGCCCAGTAGGTTCTGGCAGGCCCAGCTGGGTTCACCATAACAGAGAACTATGAGCTTTGGGCCCCAGGAGCTCTGGCCAATGGCCAAGAAGAGCGCAGCTCCCGCTACCTGCTGGGTCTATGAATCCGCCTTTGTCTCTCTGTTGTCACACCGTATTACCCACACAAAAGGGCCCAGCACCCCGCACCCCATAGCCCAGTTCAGTGCTGCCCAGAGCAGGGGCTGGCATTCCCAAAAGGAGCGACCCCCCCCTGTGACATGCATACACAAAACACACATACATCTCATACCAGCCATTATGCCAAAATATAACCTTCCTTTCCAAAGATTTTAAGAAGCCCAGTCTGCGCCCATCCTTAACAAAGCCCATCCCACACCATGAATGGGCCAATCCAAATGCTTCTTCCTTATCTTTACTTCATCCTGTCCGTCCCCCTCATCTTCTGCCCATTACCAAACCCCCCTTACTCTCCAGTTCCCTTTGCCTTCCACCTCTCTTCCTCCATGTTGAGGAAGGATGGGAGATTCCCTTTCAGCCTGCTTTCATGACACAGTCAAAAGGGCGTGTGAATAGGGCGTCCGTGGGAGCCGGGTGGTAAGAGGCACACAGGGATGGTTCATACTGGCCTTCATGCACAGTAGGGGTCGAACTGAACCCTCTAGCCCTTTTCTATTGCTTGTAATCGCATTTGGCCTCCCTTCTCTTTTGCTCTCTTTCCATCTCTCCCTCACTCAGTCCCTGTTCCTGCACAGGTCCTGCACTGCTACTGACTACTTCAGCATTTTAACCATCCACAATATATGAGCAAAACAGAGGAAAGGAGTGACCCATTTAGCATCCTTCCTCTCTCAACTCATCATTTGAAGTGAATTTGCCATTTGTCCTGGCCTGTCCTTGATTTGTGTTGATAAGTTTTAAGTGAAGTTATTCTTTTCATTCACAAGTCAAGTGTGTCATCATAGTTGTTTTTTCAGAGCCATTCACATTTGGAGTATCAGCACATTTCTGGTGAACCCAAAGAATGCAATCAATCACAGATTTAAGGCAAGTGGTTCATGGAAATGGAGTAAGTTCCACTTCCACATGAACTATTTTCTTAAGCATGTAGTGGCCCCAAAATGTAGTTGGACACTTTAAGGAATAGTTCACCCAAAAATGAAAATTCTCTCATTATTCACTTGCCCTGATGCCATCCCAGACATGTATGATGTGCCTTTCTTCAGCAGAAAACAAATTATAATTTTGAAAAATGTTGAAGCTCTGTAGGTCCTTGTAATGTAAGCAAACGGGTGCCATCAGGCTGCTGACTTTTTCATGGTTCAAAAGTCATATTTAGGCAGCATAAATGTAATCCACATGACTCCACTCAATCAAAATAATGTCTTAATGTGAAAATAATAAACAAATCGATAACTAAAACTTTTTTTACTTTAAATCGTTGCTTCTGCCATGCGCTGTATTGCTGTTTGAAATGAACTGACTCATACGTGATGTTCGTTCCTCTGTTGTATACAAAGCATGCCCTTCTAACTTCTTGCGTGAATGTGCTATGGCACTTATTTAGTTCAAATTTACATTATATTTAAAAAGGGAGTACTTTTTATGGTAAATTATTGTAAAAAAAAATGGTGTTCCCAGAATTACCTGCATGACCCATTACATTTCATTATATTTTATAGGAATAGTTATGATAATTCTTATTTTTAATATCAGTTATGTACTTTGGGGTGTTCTGTGTTATATTTGATGTGGTTTAGTTAATGTTTATTGCTTACTAATGTTTATGTTTTAATGTTTATTGTTACTTCAGGTGGCTCAGTGGTTGAGGCTCTGGGCTATTGACCAGAATGTTGGGGGTTCAAGCCCCAGCACCACCAAGATGCCACTGTTGGGCCCTTGAGCAAGGCCCATAACACTATCTGCTCCAGGAGCACCATATCATGGCTGACCCTGCTCTGACTCTGATCCCAGCTTAGCTGGGATATGTGAAAACGAATAAATTTTTCTGTATATATGCAAAAAACTGTGTATAATGTGTGACCAAAAATAAAGGATTCTTAAGAAAACTAAACAATAGATACAATGGATATACTCTACTGTCTGTTGTCTATAAAATTAGGATAGAAAAAAGTATCTGGACACTTTCTGTTAGTCATACTTTGTAAAATGTGATGAACTACACCTGTATTTACTTAGATAGGACACCTGTGTGAACACAACTGACTTCATACATACATTTAATATGGGCTTGGGGTCAGTTATTTGTTTGCAGATACCACTTGGTTTAATATATTGTCAATGCAATCAACATTTCAAGTAAGGCAAATATGTTTTGGGGGTCCACTGTATATTGATGAAACTGTTATTTTGGGTGATGTGCTTCGATTCTTCACTGTAATTGCAATTCAGAAATGATATGTTTGGTAATATCTTCTTATTTCAATGTGTGCTGCTAAGCCATACCTTTATCAAGTACTGGACCAAATATGGCTAGATTGTCCTTAATTGTGGTGCAGTTCCACCTGCGGCCACGGAACTGGTGCTGACACTCCTGGATTCCAAGTTTGACTCCTTCTGCTACACTGGGCATGATCTCAATGTAATTGCGACAGAAGCGCAGTTGTTTGGGCACCAAGCCAGGAATTGAGCCACAAAGGATGGGTTGGGATCCGAGCGATGAGTACTGCTGCCCAAGGGCCAGGGACCTGAAACATAAGCGGGGGAGGGGACAGCTAGATTAGACCCACTTTACTCCACCCATCTCTGGGTATACATGTGATATCTGAGGCTTCTACTGGAGAACCGAGATCTTATAATAATAACTACATATACATTTATTCATTTGGCAGATGCTTTTTATCCAAAGCGAATTACAAAAGAGGAATAATACAACGTAAGCGATTCAAGTTCTCATTCAAAAGATGTCTTTAGCTGTTTTTTGAATACAGAGATGGAATCCGCTTATCGGATGGAGTTAAAAGGTCATTCCACCATTGAAGCCAAAAGTCCTCTTTGTGTTGGTACAAGACACCACTCATTAACCGTGGGCTTCTAGTGGGAACATTGCTCTGCAGGAATGATTTTAGGTAAACTGAAGCAGATCCAGTGAAAGTTTTGTATGCCAGCATCAGAGCCTTGAACTTGGTACGTGAAGCAACCGGCAGCCAGTTTAGAGAGACAAGAAGTGGTGTAACGTGCTCTCTTTGATTCGTTGAAGACCAGACGTGCTGCTGCATTCTAGATCATTTGCAGGGGCCTAACTGCGGATGCAGGAAGGCTGGCTAAAAGAGAATTACAGTATTTAGTCGAGTCTAAATATGGCAAGCGACTGAACAAGGAATTGTGTGGCATGTTTAGAGAGGAAGGGTCATATTTTCCTGATGTCGTAGAGTGTAAATCTACATGGTTTTGCTGTCATTGAGTTGTGTTAGATGAAATTGAGGTGGTTGTTGATGGTTACCCCTAGATTTCTGACCATTTTGGAAGGTGTTATTGTAGATGAACTCAGTTGAATAGTGATGTTTTGCTCAATTCACTGACTAATTAAGCCCCGTTCAAACTGCTGGCGACTTTGAGTGACAAAGTGACACGATCCCATTCATTTTCAATGAGAACAGAGCGACTTCTGGAGCAACAGTGACCGTTGGTGACAGAGGTTGTCGTGGCGAGCGACAAGACAAAGTTGAGTAATGTTTAACTTTATGCAAATGACGAGTGACTTTCGGGAGCAACCACCAATGAGAGTGAAGATGTCTCCCATCTGCTGTGAGTGTGAGATACTGGAGTCGAGTGCAGGCAAGACAGAAAAGATAACATTTTCTGTAATTGATATCTATGATCTATTTCATTTGTCTGTAACAACATACATGGGTATAGCCTAATAAAAATTATCCTTGGAAAACCATGTCAGAATTTTACATTTATACATTGATAGATTGTTCATCGTGTTCATGATATCTTAGTTTTACCAGCAGTACAATCTGTAATCAGAATTTCCAAAGTTACCATATCCAGACATGCAGTCCACCAATAATATTAAAGCAACAGCAGTTGGAATACCCAACAGCAACACCAATCGCAGAGATACCATGTCACAATGCCGTTTGTGGTGTGAAAGGGCTATTAGGAGGAAAGTAAGGACTAGTATGGTGCAATTTACCCCTTAACTCCCCAACTCAAATGAAAGAGGATATTCTTGCAATATGGGTGTACTTCTCAGATATGATATGTTATAAGTTTTCAATGTTAAAATACTATCCCATTTTAAAAATATGCAGAGACAACTGTCAAAAAACATTGCTCTATTTGTTTAAGAATCCAAGCTGGCCCAACACAGCAACATTGGCTAAACCAGTATCTTAAGTTTGTGCGGGGACTATCTGTTTGTTCGACCAGTGGAAGATGGGGTGAGTGTTGGCAACATTAGTTGTACAGCAATTACACACTTCACCTTTAATAAAAATACAAATCCCATTTTCTCATCCCATTTTAATGCAAATCTTTATCTGTCATCTGACATTTGGGTGTTGACAAGTCTTTGTGTTTGGTTGTGTGCAGTAGCTGTGCGATCGCTGACATTCTGAGAGTTTTCCCTCTTCTACAAACAGTGAGCTGGCATCTGTCTCAACATGGTGTCATCAACACTTCATGGAAACAGACCCAATCTTTTAGTTATGCCAGAAACTATTATTCTTTCATTCTGGTAATTAATTTTAATTGCCTTCTTTTTCTGTCCAAAATAAGAACAAGATGAAACCACACACACAATTGCTGTTATACGTCCTTGTTTTAACATGCTTACTATAATCGTAGGTGTATAAACAACTGCCCTCTTACTCACAGGTCTCATCGCTGTTGCATACTTATTGAATTGAATTGTTTGTTAACATATGCAGAACACACGCATTCCGATATGCACATGCACACATAAATCCTATGAGCATTTGGAAAACGTTCAGTTCTACAGCAGAGTTACATCCTCATTTTCTCACAGACAATGCAATAAATAAAACATATCAGCAGAAACATCTGAACCCAGTGACACATAAGTACAAATGTCTGTTTTCTATTTATGCCCACTGTAGCATTCTGTAACTTCATTTTTGAGCTGTGTTAAAAGCATTTTGTAGCAGTGTCTGAAAATGAAAGCAGCTGCATCGATGCCCAGTCAGTCAATGTCTTGACAGAAAGCATTTTTGTACTAAGGAAAACTGGTTTCAGACAGGCATCCAAGGCACCATCACATCACATCTAATGATCTAGAACAAATTTAAACTTACTGATAACCAAGCAAATATCTAATCTCAAAAATGCTTTTATCTTGCCTGATAACAAGGTTTAAGAAAACCATGTCATTCTTAAGAATACCCTTTACCTGTGGTCACTCAACGAATGTAATGCATGACCACTTGTGGCTTGTTGCTTTAATGTAGTACTGCATTGGGTAGGTTGTTATCCAGTGTGTGCAAAGATTTGTATGCGCACAATGAGATATGCTGAGATATGCTGCCTGTACAGCCCTGGCATAGACGCTATCTTCTGGGCCAAAGGTTTACCTGGTTTCCCCTGTGGGCCAATGGAGGATCATACCGATTAGAGATCAGCCGCTACTGTTGACCTCAGGCCCCCCGCAGGGTGCAACCCTATCACAGTGCCAGTTTCTCTGACAGATGAGTGTACTGCTGCACCCCTTATACACAAAAGCTTCACCATTAAAGTCAGGAGAGAAAAATCCCCCTCAGAGGCTTCTCGTCTTTACTTTTCCTTGCTCCAGTCACGCATTCTCTCCGTTTGATGTTGTGTGAAATGTACACAGAACTGGGATTTGTTAACGGTCTGCCAGGTATCAGAGACAGTGTGAGAGGTGAGTCTTTGTATCAGAGGAGCCGGGAGTCTCGGGTGAGTCTCATGTCGAGGGAACATGCGCATCTCATGGTCCTTTGATGCTATAGAGCTGCATCAGATGGGAGGGTTACAGCATCATAAACCCTGTCAGTGAGTTGCCGTCATAGCGCTGTGTTTGTGTATGCGAGTGACAGTGAGAGTGAGTTTGTTTTTATTCATATGTAGGTGAAAGTGGAAGCACAGCCACACAGGTTTATCCTGTATGTTTATCCTTATTTAGGCTTCATTGTACAGTATCATTTCCTTTCTATACCACATTCTCTTATAAAAGCATCAAAACTTCCTTTAATAGAAAATGTTTCTTTACTTTTACTTAAAATTTTAAAAGGAAGCCACAGAAGATATGGGTTATAAAATTAGTAATACAATGAAGATAACTGGATAGTTGAAAATCCATTTAAAAATAAAACAATTCAGGGTTATCTCAATTTACTTTAAAATTCATTACCCATCATTTCTATAATGAAGTTTCAGGTAATAAAATTATGTCACTGTCTAAAAAGTAATAAACAACAATAGGAAATGTTATTAATACTAATAACAGGAATAAACAATTCTTCCAAGTAAAATTAAGTAATTAGCCTAGCTGTATGCTGTTTACGGTTACCGATCAACCCTAATGAGTTTCCCCAAAATGAAACTTCTCAGCCTCATGTCGTTTCCAAACTGTATTACTTTCTTTCACAGAAGACAAGAAAAAATGTGTTGAATGTTGGTACTGCTCATTTTTTCCTGCATAACATCTTTTTGGGGAAAATTCACATATTTGCATGTGCTTGTTTACTAGTCACCCTCAATCTAGTTTAAACAGGCACAATCAGCGCTGAAATTGCGCTGTCTTGAATATTAAAATTAAGCCATTGTGATTCCTTTCATCTCAAACACGCTTTTTTTCTCCCCCTTTTATACCCAATTTGGAATGCCCAATTCTCAAGTCCTCATGGTGGCGTAGCCTCAATCCGGTTGTTGGAGGACGAATCTCAGTTGCCTCCGCATCTGAGACCCTCAATCCGCATATTTTATCACGTGGCTTGTTCAGTGCATTACCGTGAGACCTAGCGTGTGTGGAGGCTTCAACCTATTCTCCGCGGCATCCACACACAACTCACCATGCACCCCACCTAGAGTGAAAACCACATTATGGCACCCACGAGGAGGTTAACCCAACGTGACTCTACCCAGCCTAGCAACCGGGCCAATTGGTTGCTTAGGAAGACTCACTGTATTCACTCAGCATGCCCTGGATTCGAACTTGTAACTCCAGGTGTGGTAGTCAGCGTCTTCGCTTGCAGAGCTACCCAGGCCCCCAACACGCTCATTATAGGCTCATTATAGATTGTACTTCATTCAAAAAATTGTCTTCCGCTATTACCGTGCGATTACCTCCAGATGAAAGCAATTAATTGTATTTAAAAGAGCTGTTTGAGTACATTTTCTGTTAATCATACTAAATAATGATAAAATGATTGCAAATATTCAGATGCGTGGTGTAGTCAACTGCTCTTTCAGCATGTTAAAAAGAAAATTCAGGTGTCTGGATCACAGTAGAGGGTAGATTGTGGTGATCTGCGGCATCTTTTGCAACATTACACTCATTACTGGCTTGCAAGATTGGAGTTGTGTATGCAAATTGGGTGCGTTTGCGCCGTTGCCTGATCTGCATAATTGCTTTAGTGAAACGGGCACTAAACCAGCACAGACACAGTGCGTACAAATAACCGGCACTTTTACTGGCCACAGTTCATTCTTAGTGAATTCTTCCCATTACCTTCTATGGAAGAAAGTTATACAGGTTTGGAACAACATTAGGGTAAGTAACTGATTGTAGAATTTTCATTTTTGGGTAAAATATCCCTTTAATTTAGAATGTGCAGTCACAATTGAACGTTTATCTGGATTTTACAGTGGCTTTGAACCTGCCTCATCCAATCAGAATTTTTGAGTTGGAACTATTAGTTTTATAATAACCTTAATCCATGAACATTGTACTTAAAGCAAGAGCAGTGATTATGAGCTCTTTTACAGAAACAGTAGATGACACTGTTCACAATAACATCACCAAGACATCAGTGCTTTCATTGTTATCCTACAAAGGAGTCATATAGTTATAGGATGTCTTTAATATACTCTACCACATACAGTATTATTCCTATCAGTTTGCATTATTATTTTCAAAGTGAACCCCCTGCCCCTTACGTCGTAACTTACTGGAAGCAGAGCCTGTTTTTCTGTTATGTTTGCCGAGTGAGTAAGTGGCATAATTCATAATTACACATCTGCTTGCAGTGTAACTGTCCATTAATCTCTCTCCCATGTGGATGATTAGGGTGTTAGTGTGCGTGTGATGAACTGAGCTGTGGATAAGTAGTGGATCAGTCTTTCTCTGCTCTCTTATAGTGGACTATATGAGGATGATGTTGTCTTAGAGGCAGAGGCGCTTAATCAGATATAGTTATGTCTGATTAAGTCAATTACTAAACCACGTGGTGCTTTGATGTGTACCTGCACCTGCTTGCATTGCATGCTTCAAGTACCTCCCAGTGTTCTGTTTTTTTTTGGTAGCGATACACACCAGTGACTCTGAAGTGGATGAGAAAGGGATGTACTGCATTGCTATGGCTGCGTGTGAACTAACAAACTCTCATGGGGACCGCCTTTCAATGTGGGGGGTGATGAACACACAAATACACATCGAAACATATATTGCATTGACTCGGTGAAAGAAGGGTGCGGCTGCCACAAACGAGAGGGGAACACAAACACTAGGTTGATGCGAATTGCTAATTTGTCATTGGAAGTCTGCTACTGAAGCTTTAGGGTCTAGCAGGTGCTTGTCTGAGCAGGTTTAGGTCCACCTCTAGCCTTCAGGTATTCTCGCTCTATTTCCATACTGCTGGGTGGGTGGTGTCTGCAGTGCTTGGAGATGAAAATAATGACGAAAGCATTAATGGACCATTGCAAAGCACAGCTGCAAGGAATATGAAAAGGGAATTCCTCTCTATACAAAACAACCAAAACAGCCTAGACGTGTAACCAATATTTTAACGTCATTCTCAAAATGTTTTCTGCTTTCATGCATACACCAGCTTTTCCAAAAATAGTTGGAGATGAGGTACCTGTCTATGAGCAAGCTGCTGAGTGTTCTGGTTTTGTCCAGAGGCTGAAGAAATAAGAAACTCTTTGAACTTGTGAGTTTCTGACATCTGACCCCTGGAGCTCTTGAGGTCGATGTCTTGTTAAAGCTATGTTTGAGTTCATTACAAGGATTTGGCCTGCTACCCAAGACCCCAGACAGGTCAGGGGAAATTCACCACACATTCCTAGCCATCTTCTTCAACTGTTGAGAACTGTTTGAGATGCACAATGGGGTTTTTTTTTCACAATTGATGGCCTCACAATTGCTTGTTCAAATATGCAAATGTATGCTTACGTTACCAAATTCTAGCTGTTGTCATTTGTTGATATCTAATTTGTTGAGGGTTATAATCACAGTATATTGCAAAATGTTAAAAGGGGCAAAAAATCTCATATGTTACCCTTATTCACTATTAACATTGTTCGTCACCTAAACATTGAAATCATCCAGTAACAAGGCAAAAATCTTTTGCTTACCATAGATGTACAGTATCTGTCTGGATGCCATTGATTCTATTTAATGTCAGTTACCAATCCCATAATGAACCTGTGCCTGTCTGAGAAACTTTGGGACTTTTAGAACTTTATGACACCTAATTTTAAGTTGTAGGTTATTGAAATTGACCAAACAGCAGTTAAAATGGACAGCACTCTCAAAGATCTCTATATCATTAAGTAGACATTTCTGCCCTTCCCTCTGCTCCACACCATACATGACATTTGGAAAATAATGTACACCTTTTTGTGTTAAATGTATGGAAAGCATCTTTGCCTTAGGCTGCATGACCGAAGTGTGGTTCAGAGAGAGAGAGAGAGAGAGATATGGGAGAGGAGAAGGATTAGAGAGAGAAGCATCCTGTCACACTCTACTCCTCTCTTTCAATCTCATTTCAAGCTGCCTTTGATTTATACTGAAGCCCTTTTATGTGCACCTTTTCAAGAAAAAACTTTTGGTGAATATTTCAGTGTAAAACTAAATTCAGCAATGCCAGAGACACTATCCATCTACAGTTTATTAATTT
Organism: Moxostoma hubbsi; assembly: GCA_032164185.1. Taxonomy (NCBI): domain Eukaryota; kingdom Metazoa; phylum Chordata; class Actinopteri; order Cypriniformes; family Catostomidae; genus Moxostoma; species Moxostoma hubbsi. The sequence goes on from JAVLUX010000039.1 coordinate 14,801,538, forward strand.
ATAATTTCCTGGGTCAATAGACAATGCCATACACAGTGTGTTCGTCCTTTCTTGAGTTTTATGGATCATTATTGTTTGGAATTCTTTCAAAAAACAATTAGATTTTTTTTCTTTTTTCAATTATTCCATAAATTGTATCCATTTCAGTTTAACTGTATGTTTGTTTAATTTCGGTCAGTTGCCTTAATATGACTTGTGCTCCTTTTCCCACAAGCTTTTTAAAAACTTCGGAATGTGTCCATAAGGGAAAGTGTTGTTAGCCTTAGGATGGGGCTTTTTATCAGTCATTCTGTCAGAACAGGAAAACAAGCTCCTTCAACAGTTAGGGTTTTTTCCCACCACACTTTTGATTGGCAGTTCAACTGCTCAGGGCTTATCAGATGAAAAAATGTCAGAAGCTTTTTAAAATGTTCAAACCTGTTTTCTCTTTTTGTTCCTCCTCTATTCCTAATGACACCCCATCCTCATTGAAATCCAGAAACACAATGGACAAAACTAGAGAGCTCCTGTTATAATTAATAATGCACTGCAAACACATGCTTCTCAGAACATGCAAAGAGTCTGAATATTTTCAGTGTAGACAACTTTACTGCTTTCATTTGGAGCATTAATTGGAGTTGTGCTGTATTGCTAGCAGAGTAGTTGGGGGTATGCTGCTTCAGTGGTAGGGTGACCAGATTTTTAAAGGTGCTGTAAGCAATTACAGACATTTTTCCAACTTAAGCCAGACTTAACCACTGAATTATACTTCCCCAAACATCCTTTCTGCAAAATGCCCAGCCTACCTAGACAGAACTATCCAGCATTCCTATTCATATTAATATCAGATGCTTAGCTGGCAAAAATAATTTTGTCTAAATACACAGCTACATTCGAATAGCCTTTAATAGAGAAATTTGCTCTTTGCCCCAGAACAGTGTAGTTACTACCAGCAGGGATTAACTGGACTGTGCTAACCTGTCAAACCTCAAATGCAGAAGAGTATTTCTGATTGTCAAGTTTTCTTATTGGCTTAAAAAAGTGTGGGCCACTTCCACTATTTTGAAATTTTTATTCATTTAAGTGCTGTTTATGGAGCCCAAGGCTGTCACATCATCAGGTCTGAATTTTGGAAGTATCCCTTTCAGCTTTTTTGTGCCCACCCACCCTTGTCTGAAATGATGATGGAAGTAGCAGTAGTTCCAAAATATTTAGCTCAACCACTTACTTTGAAAGCTGATTTGCTGAAATACATTCAAAAATGAAATGATTAACAAATCAGCTTGCACTGGCAAAGAAACAGCCGTTCCTTCTCTGTCAAATCATCATTAGCTCTCTACCTGTACTCTGAACAATGACAATAAAGTTGAATAGAATCGAATGTAATATTGAAAACCACAAACAATACTAGAGGTGTTAGATTGACATGGCCTTGCACAACTGTTTGGAAACTGCTGTGACGTGTGGCTCTGCAAGTGGATATGTCTCCAGGAGCTGCCACCTGTAACTGTTCAACTGCTGGAGCTGTCAGAGAGCTAGAAAGTGCTAATGACACTGACTCCATTGGCACTCCTTGCTTAAGCCAGTTTACACTTTTGATTTAAGCTGTGATGCATTGCACAGCCCTCTAATAAACCCTTATGAGTCAACTGAATTGGACACAGTTTGGTATAGAGTATATTATGGTTTAGCCAAGATGATTTTTCCAATTCCTTGCAGCAGTCTGACCAGGGATGAGCATATGCCAAAATATGGTAGACACAGACTGGGCAGATATTACCCTAATGCACTTTTGTTACTATTGTTATATTTTCTAATGCAGTTAAATATTATAATTTTCTGATAAACCATCACATAGAACATGTACAGAGAAATGTGTTATTATAAAATAGCTTAAGCACAGTAATCTCAGCTAAAACAGATTTCAGGGCTGATTCCTAACAGTAGGTCTAGTCTGCATAAAGACACAATAATAATGGCTTAATAAGCACAGTATTTTTTCCTGTGTTGATGTATTTCCAATTGAAACTGAATTGAGGGCAGGACATATCAATGTCAGTGTCGATTTTTAACTACCTAATAACTTTTAGTTATCGTCAAAGCTGTGAACCATGATTTGCTACTCGCTTTTGTTAGTCAATTTTGTGTTTCCAGGTTTTATGAGGACTTTCCATAGACATAATGGTTTTTATACTGTACAAACTATATATTCTATCCCCTAACCCTACCCCTTAACCTAACCCTCACATAAAACGTTCTGCATTTTTACAAAAAACATCATTTAGTATGATTTATAAGCTGTTTTCCTCATGGGGATGGACAAAATGTCCCCATAATGTCAAAGATTTTGGGTTTTACTAAACTTATTGGGACATTTGGTCCCCACAAAGTGATAAATACACGATCTAACACACACACACACACACACACACACACACTGGCACACACCAGCTATCTCAATCCGTCTTGTCCACTATCACTATTTTACGTTTTCTGAGTGTGCATGTGTGATAGGATGACATAACCTCAGGTGGTCTTGATGATCCAGAGAGCACAGATGTAGGCAGTACTCCCTTGTCATCAGACCCTGAATGAAGGGAACTGTGCTATCCTCTTCACTTAATGTTCTTAATCTAGTTTGGTTAATATGGCACCTCTCTGCATGTGCATCAGTAAGAGTAAAGATTTGTCAGCAAAAAAAATCTAAAATAAATTACAAATAAATATAAAACAGCATCAAAACCTTAGAACATGTCCTGAGTGAACTGCCCCTTGGAATTCTGGCTGACAAAACTTTTGGATTTGTTAATGTGTTCAGATATAGATCTCCATATATACATGTAATAACTAGATTTACACCGTCAATGTGCAACAACACCACTTTTAATATTGGACTCTAGAATTTGCTACAAATATTATAGTTTTCAAAAGTAAGATTCCTCTGACCTGGCTATCTGTGTGGCACCCATTATCCCTGAACATCCTTGATATTTTCACACTGAACTGCAGCTTGTGGATTTTCTTGCAGTACCATTAAAGCAGTGACACTGGCTGACTTGCAGGGGGGGACATGACATTCCCATAATGACATTCCTCTATCACAGAGATGTGTCAAGTCCCATTGAAGCCAGCAGGACACTGGCCACTGGCAGAATGCTGACTGGCCTCCCGGTGCCATCTCCTTCATGGCTTTTCTCTCCAAAAGAATCTTCTGAATTTTAATTATTTCAGAATTAAAGTTTTATGTTATGTGTTTGTGTGTTTCCATCTGAAAGGACTCTTTCCTGACAATGAAAGGCTATAAGTCCTTAATTGAAATCCATATAAGCTTTGATTTGCTATGGTAACAAAAAGAGCACCTTGAATCCATATGATCTGATATATTTACATTTGACCATGAATTTTGTTCTGTTGTTTAGCTTTTACACAATCATATATTTAAAGGGATAGTTAACATAAAAATGAAATTGCAGTCATCATTACTCACCCTCATGTTGTTTCAAACCCCATTGACTTTATTTATTCCATGGAACACCAAAGGAGATGTATAGCAGAATATCAGAGCTGTTCTCTTCCATACAATGAAAGTGGATGGAGACCAGTGACTGCAAATCTCCAAAAAGGACGAAATACAGGACCAAGGACAACCATAATAAAAGTAGTCCATATGACTTGTGTACAATATTCCAAATCTTTTGAAACAATATGATAGCTTTGTGTGTTGAACGGACTGAAATTTAAGTAATTATTTATGGAAAATCTTGCCTTGAAACTGACAGCTTTGGTCACCATTCACTTCCACTGCATTTAAAATAGCAACTTAGACATTCTGCTGTAACTCCTTTTGTGTTCCACAGAAGAAAGAAAATCATACAATGATGACTGAACCTCATATTTGTCTGAATTATTAATGTAAAAGTGTATATAGTGTGAGCAGTATTAGCAGTCTACTTCTGCAGTTGAGAGTGGTATTTCTAGGGCAGTCTCATGATGAAAACATCACCATAGCGACTTTTCCCCTGCACCATCAAAATCTCATTGTCATGCCATTTCACCTCAGTTCGGACGATTCCGTCACATGCTCTGCAATCGTCGGATTTATCTCATTTAAACATAATATGTTTCATTATAATTATAATAATTATAGTTGAGTTACATTATACTATGATATTGATTTTTTTAGATCCCCAACCCAACCCAACCCCATTCCTAAACCTAACCACTTATAAACAATATAAACATGTGACAGGCTAGTTAATGTAGTCACAATAATTTTATTTACATCACACTATAATACACATATTTTTGAACACCTAACCCTATGTCTAAACATAACCAATAACATAGCAACAATATAACAACATACAATATGAAAGACATACAAGCACATACAAGTAATATATACAGATCATGGGTGACATTTTAGTGGTAAAGGGATAAAGTCCCCCCAGCGACATTAGGTCTTGAGACATTGTTGGGTACTTCATTAAGGTTACAGATAATAAGAATCACTGAAAAGAGAAGCCATGGTCAAGGTCAAGCCATGACATGATCATTTGGTGTCAGCCCTCTTCTGAACTGCTGTGTTATAACTGTGCTGAAGTCCTGATAGATAGCAGATGAAAGTCAGTGCAAACAGCCAGCTGGATCTGAATTGGTGGTGGCTTTGTGGTGTTGTTGTGGGATTAAGCCACAAATACCTTGTTCCTTTCTGTCTGGTATTTTGGAGTGGCTGCTGATTGTGTCTGAGCGCGCCTATCATGTGCAATGCACATGAAATTTTAGAATGCTAGACAGGCTGATCGGTTTCAGTAGCACCCTCTACTTAGGACCTAATGACTTTATCTTGAGAAGAAGAAAAGTCAGATTTTAGTGATCTGGTATGCTGCTGAAAAAGATTAGGAAATAAATTGGTCTGATTATTGCAATTCTGCTCATCGTCCATTCAGATATTCAGATATTTAAAGGGGAGGATTCAACAGGAAGCAGTACATTTTAAATATAAGAGATATATTGCATTACAAATCCTGCTGAAAACAGGGTGCAGAACTCTCAGACACAATATTATACCTTGTAAGATGTACAACTGAAAACAAAATAGGAGCAAGCACAATTTATTTTTTATTAATACATTTGTTTATAGGGACCTTTTAAACCAAATTATTCTTAAAATTTGAACTAAGCATTCATCCAGGTCAAAACACTGTTAGAGCTACTTAAATGTAAGTATGTGTCCATTTCAGTTTAGTTTAGCTTTTATTTACAGTTCTCACACTGGAAACCATCAATCAAACCCATAAAAATGACCTTCGGTGGTGTAATCAAATTTGTCAGGTTGATTTGCTTGAATAAACCCAGATAATTTAGATGTTACCATATGAAGCAAATTTTTGTAGGTTATATAGCAAAACTCTTGGTTACTTACGTAACCCCTGTTCTTGTATGATAACATAAAGTGAGGTATCTCACTAAGGGGAATGCCCAAAGCGTGACTGATTGTGGAAGCACCAATGACACAACGCCTGCCAAGATTGACAGACCAATCGCTGCAGCTTTTATGGCGTCCCACTTCCCTAATATAAACCACAGCTACCTGTTGCTGCATCATTCTCTGCATATCTCTTCTCCGTGCGAACTGCATGGAAAGCGATGATGTGAGATACCTCACTTCATGTTATCAGTGAACCAGGGTTAAGCAAGTAACCTAAAGTTCTCTTTCTATCACTCGTTCTGTACCTCACTAAGGGATATAGACAACTCCCAAATTGCAGATATGCTGACTGAAGCAGAAGCCACAAGCAGAGAAAACACAGAACCTAACAATTTTACTGAATAATTTTATTTGTTTATAAAAAAGAAAATCAGAAACATAAGAATGTGTATCTACTACTATATAGCCTAGTGTATATATGTGTGTGCTTATTTTACAGTATGCTGCGTTCCCGCCTTAAGGACAGTGTGAGCCAAATCAAGATGTGGCCATAACCCTATTGTAGTGAGCCCATATTCCCTCTGGAGTTTGATGATTAAAGCTATTATAGCATAGAACAATCACCTCCACCACCCAATGAGAGAGGCGCTAGTGAGAAATAGGTTTACCCTTAAGAGAGTCAGACCATGAAATAAAGAGCTGACTAGTCTCCCTTTGGGCACTCGTCTTTTGCACATATGCAGTCAAAGCACATTGTGTTCTGGGCACAAACAATGCAGACTTTCCTCCTCTGCAAAGGAAAAATGCAGCAGGTGAAAAGCCAACAAGTCTACTGACTGACACGTGCTCAAGGAGTCACTCACCTTTGTCACAAATGCCAGGTTTGGTCTAAGGGTTACTTTTTGACCTCCCTGAGCAAACCACATACACGAGGAATGAACCGATCAAATCTGCCTTTAAAGGGAGCAGCTTTAACGTAATACTCTTCTAACAGTTCAAACGGGGTCTGAGACAGCGCATTCAGGACCACAGACAGATCCCATGTCGGCACAACCATTTTAGAGATCGGGTGTAATCTCCAAGCACCTCTCATAAAATGACAAGTTGATGTCCTCATGACATGCTGATATAGTGGCCAAATAGACTTTGAACATAGAAAAGAATCTACCCTTATATAAAATGTCTTGCAGAATGCGCAATACATCTGTCACCGAACACAGGTATGGAACGCCATGTTTGTCCATACACCATCATTCAAATACTCCCCATTTGAGATCATATAAGGAACATGTCGAGACTGCCCTTGTGCTCTGAATCATTTCAATCACTCTCTGGAGTAAACCAAATCCGGTTTATATTCAGCCTCTCATGGGCCAGGCTCAGAGAGCCAATTTCTGAGGAGAGGGAAGTTAGATTTCCCTGTGCGCTTGAGAGAGACTATCTATGTAGAGCGGTGGTCGTAAAAGAGCTGATCTTACTCTGACATCCACAGCCTCCCTGGCCAGTTTGGAGCTATTAAAATAGAGAATGACTAGACTCCCTCACTCTCCGTAGTGGGTGGGCTGGCACATGGGGCGGCTGTGGCTCAGGAGGTAGAGTGGGTTGTCCACTAATCGCAGGGTTGGTGGTTCAATTCACAGCCTCCACATGCCGAAGTGTCCTTGTGCAAGACACTGAACACCAAGTTGCTCCCAATGGCAGGCTAGCACCTTGATTGGCAGCTCTGCCATCATTGGTGTGTGTGAATGGGTGAATGAGACGCAGTGTAAAGCTCTTTGAATACCGCTAAGTTTAACATTACACCCAATGGTGCATTATCACCCACCAGGGAGAAGAACAGAGGTCATTGTGGGTCTTCTTGCAATGTGAAGAGATCTACAGCTGCCTAACCGAATCTCTGCCAGATGAGGCTCGTCACTTGAGGGTGAAGCCTCCATTCTACATATAGAGGATACCATTTGGACAGCAAATTCGCTCTACTGTTCATTACGCCTGGAACATGCGTTGCCCGCATTGACAACAGGTTTTTATTATTGCACACAATCAGTTTCTCTTCCAAGCTGTGAAGCTGGCGTGAGCAAACTCCTGCTTGCTGATTTATATACAGGCTATCACTGTTGTGTTGTCTGTCCTGATCAATATGTGGTGATTCCTGAGAAAAAACACAAAATATCTGTGAGCTAGGAGCACTGTCTGAAACACCAGAAAATGTATATTCTTTTTCCTCAGTGTGGGTGTCCAAACACCTCTCACTGTTCTGCCCTCAAACATAGTGCCCAAGCCTGTGAAAGAAGCGTCCATCGTCACCACTTTTCTCATTAAAATTGGACCCAATGGGCACCATGTCCTGAGAAAAGATGTGGCTCTCCGATGATGGAGAGCATTCATGCATTCTGACGAGATGATAATTACTCTGATTACTGATTACTATCAATCCCAACAGCTGGAGACACGTCCTGAGAGAAACCGATCTCCGCCATTGTTAATGGGAGATGCAGGTGTGAAACGTCTCTATGCATTCCTCCAAAAGGAACGCTCAAAACTGAACGGACTCCGGCCTGAGTCACAGATAAATGATCTCTTGCGAAGGAATAAGACACCACTTTGCTTGGTTTATTCTGAATCCCAAGCTCTCCAAATGAGTCACTAATGTATTCTTATATCTCTCCACTTGCTGCTGAGATGGTGCGCAAACGTGGGGTTTGTTATCCCCATGTCCCCCATTACCTGGACATCGAGCCTCGAGAACCCTTTGACCAGCACTTGGTGAGAAAAAGACTTATCCCAATATCGCCTCATTTCACCACACTGGGCGGGACAGCTGGGAGGAACTGCTTAAATGGAGGGAGATGAGATGGGAGCCTCTTGCCAATGTAAAAGTCCATTTCAGCTCCCGTACCCTCTGGCTGTGACAGACAGTTGATCGAGAGCTTTTTGCCCACGACAGTGACCCTCAACCTTTTCTCTTGGTCGAGAAGGATGAACAATGGGGACAACCCTCCGGCCCTGCAACAGACCGCAAACAAATCTATCTTGGACTTAACCGGAGATGGAGAGCACTCCTCATGTGTGCTTGGTGGCCGGGACTGATCAATGGGCAAAATGGCACCTTCTTCATCATCCTTGTCCTGCTTGAGGATGTCAGACAAAACTTTGTCCCCATCGTCATCTTCCTCACCTGCCGATGTGTCCTCGAACAGAGGGGGAAGAACTGGAGACACATTGTCCATCATTTCGCCCCATGACGGGGCCTGCGGACGCTCCACTGTCTCTTCTCTTGGCTGAGAAGAGAGACACGGGTCCATTTTGCCCACGACAGTGACCCTCAACCTTTTCTCTTGGTCGAGAAGGATGAACAATGGGGACAACCCTCCGGGCTGGTCATCTCGGCCTGAGTATGTTTAGCCCCCAGTCACAAGATGCAATGCGGATGAGAATCTTTTGTGGAGATCCATGCGCTGCATGCACTTAAGCGGGGAGGGAGGCCTTTCCCACCTGAACTCTCCACCTCAACGTGAACACTTGCACAGAAAATACAACAAGCCACGAATAACTGTCTTATTTTCCTTCTATTTGAAGCATAGTGAGTGCCAAAAAAAGTTGGAAAAAAGCTGAGAGTACAATAGCAGAGATAAACTCATTGTTACGCGTTAGTTCACTCCGCTATATACAAATAATTGCCACTCCACAAGCTCACAGAAAAAGATTTATTGCGTTTGGATGTTATCAGAAGCTTCATCGTCAAATCTTTGAACAATAAATCCTTGTGCGTCTGCAGAGGGCTGCTTCCAAATATCTTCCACAGGGAAGAGAGCGAGAATGAGGTAGAAACAGGTAGCTGTGGTTTATATAGGGTGGTGGGACTCCTTAAAATCTGCAACGACTGGTCTGTCAATCTTGACAGACGTTGTGTCACTGGTGCTTCCACAATCGGTCACGCCTGGGGCATTCCCCTCAGTGAGATACCAAATGAGTGTTAGAAAGATAACTTTTTTTTAAACTGCAGTAGAGATTTTTTCACCTGCTACATACACTGTAGAAATAATATGTCAGGTAAAAATTTGGTAACATCTTATGTCACTGAAACAATCTGACAACATCAGGTTACACCAACAAAAGTCATTCTTAAGGGTCAGATCAGGTAGAAATAGTGCCTTAATGTTAATTTGTTTTTACAATTTTACTGGGTACACACTATTTTCAATTAATCCTTTTCAGTGCTGTTAAAAACACAGGTTTGCTAATGCTCCTCACATTTTATATACTGAAAAAAAAAAGTTAACCTAAAAATGTGCTTCATGTGGTAACATCTAATATAACTATCATGATTCAAGTCAGAAATATTTTTTAGCATCAACACTGAATCAACCTCAATACATTAGGCTGCATGAGCAAAACTAGTAGGAGTAGAAATAGATTCTTAATGTAACAGTTACTTTGTAATTGTAATTAAACAATTATACTTCACTTCCTAAGGTGGAAGTCAAGAGCTGAGATGATACCTAAGTCTCTCAGCCCTGAGTGTCTGCCCATTTACCTGAAGCTGTGTGTGTTTTTCATCTCTCTCTCTCTTTCTCTCTCTCTCTCTCTCTCTCTCTCTCTCTCTCTCTCTCTCTCTCTCCATCCACTTCAAATTTGTTACCAAATCAAAGAGATCATGCATTGTCATTGGGTGAATCTTACACCACTGTCAAAAACCATCCTTAGAGAGAACAGCTGCAGGTCAATATGACACAGATTCCTCTGCTCTTTGTCAGTGCTGTCTGGTGGCACTGAATGTCACACTGTGGGTGTAAAGCCATGCAAATATTTACGCTTTAGTCCCGTGGCCTTTGTATGTGTAAATGCATGTGTGCGACTGCATGTTTGGCAGCGCTCGCTCCATAAACGAAACCAGAAGATGCTGGTGGTTTGGAACAAGAGTGTAGCGGGGACCACATGCTAACTGGGACTACTAAAGCACATTAATTCTGACAAGTATTGTATCATGAGCCAGGGGGGCTTTTGTCGTACGCCTACACAAATATTTTTGCAAAAAGCCTCATGTTACAAGAGAACCCTGTGAGGTCAGTGGCATATTGTGGATGGGGTAATTAGTGGAACTATGACATATCAGCACCATTCTGAGGTAAATATGATCCCTTCAGAATCTGTAGTGAAACCATCCAAACATAAGTGTTTTAACAGTACTAGCACAACATCAAATCTGACTTATTTAAACGAATAACAATAGAAAAATATTTTTGGCAATACTAATTAAAAAGCACACAATGATATTCCCTAGGTTTAAAATAGTTAATAACTTTATTATTCTTATTATTATTCTTGTTGTTCTTCTTCTTATTATTATTAATAATTTGTTTTAAAGTATGTAATGAAAACATCACTTTAGTCTCAATTTTAGGATACAAATGCTTTGATTTCAAATGAACAAACAAGAAAGTAACAGTATTAAAACATGTGTGGTATATTTATGGAGATCAGTTCAGTATACTCTTTACACTGCAAAATAAACTAGCCATCATTTGGTGTAAACTTGGCTATTTGGAGAATTTCTTTGAACACAGATTAATAGAATTATGATTTTATTTCAATTTATTTCAATCTCATACACAACTAGACTGTTGTACTGGTGGACATCAGAGAAAAATAGATGATCTAAGCATTTTTTAGGTGTACGGTGTAATGATGCTAGGGTTAAACCCCAGTGAATTTATTAAGACCCAAGCCAAGGTGCAACAACACTAATGCCCCAATTAACACTCCAAACACGGATGGAATGCTGAGGCTATTAGCAAAGACAGCAATATACACCATCCAGCAGCTCGCTTCCTGACACCTTAACCTAAACTTACCCTGTCAAACCCTCTGCATCTCCTACTGAACACCGCTTTAAAAACTGCATTTTTGTCTCTTTCGAATCAAAGGATTGATTTTCATATTTAAGATAAATGGAGCCGGGCAGAATTCGACAGCAAGGAAAAGACCAGCTAGCCTTTTCCATCTCTCCACTGGCTGAGGTTAAGATTCTTTGGATTGAGCAGAGAAGCTTTTTTCCACGCAGTCAACTGAAAGTGTTCTGTAGTTACTGCCCTCTGAAAAATGATCACTGACCACCGTTCTCCCCAGTGCTACTGGAGAAAGTGATGCAGTAAGTGGGGATTGTTGCTACTCACCACCAGATGGGATAGCCTCCAAGCACCCGAGAGCAGGACAACCACATGCACATGAGATATCCAACCAGGTACAAATCCATGAGGTATGTCTTGTGTGGCTGGAAATGTCTATTGATCAGATCATATAATTCCTATAGAGGGGCTGAATATTAAGTCCCACCAGGCAAGTCTTAAGAAAAAGTAATTATAATTTTGGGGTGAAGTGTAGGTAGGCACAAAATTCTCCTGGGTTCTCTGCTTCTTTGAGTTTGGTAAGGAAAGTGTGTCTGTCTCCCAGTAGTTAAGAGAGTAAGTGTCTCTTTCACACACTCACACACACACTCCTACCCGTCCTCTGATTCCCTCCCTCTCACTGAGGTTCTTCCCTAAGGTACATATCTTTTTCTCTCCCCACTTTTTCCCCCTTAGGATCATCAGGGCCAATATTAGAGAGAGAGAGAGAGAGAGAGAGAGAGAGAGAGAGAGTGAGACAGAGAGAAAAAAAAAACAACAAGCGAGGTTTGGAGATGTCAGCTGGCAAGCCAATCACAGAGCATGGCCTTAGGTTATGCAAAAAAAAAAAAAAATTATTATTCCTGCCCATCTGTCAATCATGCACCACCCCCTGGTTATGTAGCAAAGAAAGAAAGAGACAGAGGGAGAGAGAGAGAGAGGAGGGAGGGAATGAGAATGAAAGGGTGTCAAGATTGGAGTTTCACAGAAGTAGATTTGTCTTATTAAGATCTATATTGTCTGTATTAATGTCAAGGAAGCCCAGCTGTGGCAGACGCTGTGGTGAATCAGACCTGCTGCTCGTCCGGTGTAGCCCGTTCCAGAGATGGCGTCGGAGAGCGGACGGGGGCTTGCTTAATTTTTAAGTACTGCGTGCCTGAACTAATTGTTCCGGATACATGTGCATGCAGTGCTTACACTAACATACACACACAAACACACACATTGAGAAGTCTTGGAGAATTTTGATGGCAGCTTCCTCCCCTTGTGTTGATTGAACTCAAAGGGAACACAATAAAAAAGGCATAAAAGATGGTGTGGCTGGGTCAGGCCTGAAATGTTCTGTGGCCCAGTGGCCAAAAGGCAGCACATTTGACATAAACACTATTATCATTTGGATGGGCTAAGGGCAGGCGGCGCTGAGAAAGTGACAGAACTAAAAGATGACAATGCATTATATCTAAATGTAGCCTCTGTCTTTCATTTACTTAAATCGTCTGGACGAAGGTGAACTGACATTTCTGGTAGTACTACTGGTGGTAACTTATGGGGAAAATTGCATTTAATTGATTTACTAAATTTTAAGCATGATTTAGAAAAGAAATTAGATGATATAGCATTGTGAGTAAGTCATCATCTTTGGTCACTTAGTCAATATGTACTGGCATGTTTTTATTTCAGCCATTGGATCATTGACTAATGATTTCCTTTTGTGTTCCCCAGAAGAAAGAATATCATGTGGGTTTGGAATGACATGAGTAAATGATGACAGAATTTTTATTATTGGGTGAACTGTTCCTTTTAAGTGCAGTGATTTTAGCACAGGAAAGGGGGCTTTAGACACTGTGTTTGCATCGATGGTAAAAACACCAATGTTCAATAAACAGTTACATTTAATAATATATGGTTATATTAAAGGAATATTCCGGGTTCGACTCAATTGACAGAATTTGTGGCATAATGTTGATTCCCACAGTAATTAATTACTTACAATGGAAGTGAATGGGGTCAATCAGTAACCGTTAAATTGCACACTGTTTCAAGAGTATCCACAAAGAGTAGCCACAAAATATTAAAGATTATTATCTGATTTCGAATATATATTCATAACATGGTATAAAAAAAATCAATTTTTTTTTATTATAAAAGATGACTGGACAACAGAATTAGTCAAATTAGCACTGAACACTGTCATAATAGGTATCCCATCAAAGGCACAGAGAAAAATAACTTGATGGAAATCAGGTCAAGTTGGTTTTATTTGTATAACGCTTTTCACAATACACATATTAGTGAGCTGCAAAACATGTCACCACCCATTTTTATTGTGACCCACCCAGAAGTCATTTTTTGGCCACTGCACAAGACATAAAAAATGTGCATATTAACATGATTTTAGTGTGATAAAATTGCTTACGTTTTCTGTAAGTTATATCCAGTTTTACAACTTTGTCGCATGACAACGTAACGCTGTAAACCCTAAAACATCCATAAAAATGATGATTTAAACTACTCTACAGATTATATAATGGACAAGTTTTATAGAAGAATTCATATAAGTGCTTTTATAAAATTATTAATCTTCACATTTCTGCCTTTAAACCCTCCAAAAACTGGCCACATTCACTTCCATTGTTGGCGCCTCAATGTAACCTCGTTTTTTGCTTTTTTTCAAGTAAAGGAGGGATGAGTCAAAATATTTTTTTTGGTAATCAATATTATGGCACCAATGCTGTTGACTGAGGTTATCTTGTATTGGACATAGAATATTCATTTAAGTAGTTAATTATTATTCAAGGCTCATCCAATTAGAATTTAGAGTTGGAACTGGTTGGTATTTTCCATTACTCTAATCACTCTAATAAAACTCTGAAGCTGAAATCAATGAAGCTTCTCACTTTCGCTCTATCTATGTATTTTTTCTGTCTCACGCACAGCAAGATTAGGGAGATGAGTTGTGTGCATCCACCGCAGTGAGAGAGACAGAGACAGTTATGACCGCGGTCTAGAGGTCAATTTGGAATTTTGCCACATCAAATGGACTAGAGCAAAAGCTGGCTGTGGCTGTGCTTCTAGGCTTTCAAGGTAATGCTGAAATCCAAGTTCTTCTTTATCATTCTATTCCACCAGGGAACGTTCCAACAACTTTGGTTAGACACATACATCATTAATATAGCGTTAATGGAACATCCTTATGATGTTAGTAGTAATCAATAAACGTTTGCACATTTAGCAATTTAGGAGTAAAAACATTCAAAGAACAACATAATGCATATGTCATTTAAACAACATTCCTTTGCATTTTTTTCTGAGAAAGAAAACTGACGAAGAAGTTTGCGAATTAAGTTTTAATATTTTAGGAATATTGTAACAATTGAATAACATTAAAAGAATCCAGACTTTTCACGTAGCCTGAACCACAATGTAACGTTTGGAATACGTTTTAAGAATATATATATTTTTATCCGTAATAAACTCTTTTTCTGTGTTTGTAAAATTTGTATGTAAGAAGCTGATATATCCTTCGAATTAATCTAATTAACTGTGCTACCGGTGAACATGTTTATTAGTGTGCAGGTTACAGAGTACAGTGCTCCCGACATCAGGAATATAGATCTGCTTTCCATCAGCTGCATTGTGCCGAGATCAGCGGTTTGATTGGACTCTGCATTCTTGAAGAGTGACAGATGCAGATCTGCTCGCCAGGATTGGCTGGGAAAACGTGATCGGAATGTACTTTATGAGTGGAGACAAGGAATGGTCTGCGGTCGACATCTCAACAACATTGCAACCACGTTTCTCAGGTCAAGGCCATAAGGCTGTGACATGATGGACCGGCTGGAAATGAGAATCTCAAGGATTCAAGCCCTGGCATGTTTTGTCATAGCAGGTTTTGACATAGCTACAGCACAAACAAGGCCTTTTTTCCTCACATAGCCATTGTGCTGAAGTGCTGAAGTGCCATTGTAATACTGAGGAAGTCTTGATACTCGTGTCAATCGCACTTAATGAATTTACTGAAGTGGGCCCTAGAGCATGGAAATGAAGTGCACTAGCAGATCAATGGGAATAAAGAGACTGGCCTGGAGCTTTGACCTCTGGGGTCAGGAGTCTCTCATCCTCACTCATTAAGTCATGTTTGTGGACACTCCTGCTTTTTATTAGGGCCAGGCTAATACATCATCCTACACACCCTCAAAGTAGTCCCTATAATTTGGGAAAGATACCCTTTTGGCTTTCTGTTGTTCCTGTTTTTGTATGAGGTTTATTAATGTAAATGGGATAGGGAGTTTTGTTCTACTGTGGAAACATAAAAGGCAAAATGTTCAGTCTCAGTCAGGGAAGGGTGACTGAGGCTGTCGACCCCTAAAAGTCTGCTTGTTTTGTGTTCCACAGAATAATAAACTCTGCTGGTTTGGAACAACTTGAAGGTAATTATCCCTTTAATATTTAGATGAATGGACAGAAGATAACTCAAGGTTTTGACGCACCTGCAAACCTCTTGAAAGAGGATACAAGCCTATCAGTTAAAATAGGACTGCTTGGCAATATATCATATACATAACAGCATTAACTTGTGTATGTGTGTATTAATCTGTGTGTATTTGGTAGTAGCATACACAGAGAATGCAGAGACATACACAGGGGACCCCTGTGGTGTCGGTTTCTAAGGCGACCCGAAAACGGCCGTAACCAGGTCCGGCTCTTTCTCAGGCTTTCCTCTCTCTTAGCAGACCCCCACTATCCTCTCTCTCTCTCACACACACACTCAATCCGGACAGTGTGGATGGACACAGGCAACCAATAAAACCTGGATTAGTAGAGTGTTCACACATAACACTAGACCGAAAAAGTTTCTTAACATACCCTAGCCCTCACGCACGTATTTCCTCTCTTTCATTCTCTCCATCTCTCCTTCTTTTGTGTCTATCCCTCTCCCCTCCTCTTCCTTTGGCCTTTTTTTCCTCAGAATTTCATTGTTTGTTATTACCATGTTAGAGATAAAGGAGGTCTGAGGAATTAGCTTGTTCTTACAGTTGCAGAGAAAATCCGCTTAATACCCAGAACCCACATCCCCCAAATTTTCTTTACCCCAAAGCCCCTGCACTAAGGATTGATCAGCAATGCTTCTTTCTTTGTGTTCCCTATATTAAGTGGAGGAAAAAATCATTTTGTTGTGTGCCAGTGCTGTTAATAGTGTGATTTACAGGCGGCTGAGAGTGAGCAGTCTGACCCATCTCCGGGCCCCCGTCGCAGAATCATGTCCTGGAAATGGGTGCATTTGTATAATATCACTGCTTTTGTCTCTACTTTGTAAGCTGAGGACAAAGCCCAGACACTTCTTGAGCTCTCCCTGTTCATCTCCCCCCAAACAAACCTTTTTCATTAGAGCAGCAAACACTTTCCCCTTCAATAGCTCAATACTATGCATCATCCTTGCCACTGGTGAGCTCAGCATCTCCACAGGACCCAGGCTCTTTAAAGTGCCTCTCATCTCTCTGGACACAGAGCTCGCTTAATTAAACCTCACTTAAGCCGGACAATAAGCTTTCGCGCAGGTCTAGGCTTTGCAGGGCTCTCCGTGGGCTCACCCCAGTATTCATGGCCATCGTAAAGTGAAAGCCTGGAGAGAGTGTGAGAGAGAGTGCCATATGCCTGATACTTTGTTCACACAAGATGAAGAGTCAACAGCCACCCCCACGCTATTTCTCTCCTAATAACCACCTTTAGAAAGGCTCCATCCGAGCACAATGCTTCTCCACTCCCCTCCTCTCACTCTCAATCACCCTCCAGGACAATGCCTAAAGCTCCACAGCCCCCTAGGACCCTCAGCCCCACAACAGACACTTCTTTTATTGAAATTCTTTGGTGTTCTAATCCTCAGCTTCCTCTATAGGACAATAATGGAGTGTCAGTACTTTAGCTTTTTCCAGTGTGGCTATCATTAGACCGGCTTGGGTCACACACCCTCTCTTCCTCTTCTCTCTGGATTGAAATAATTTTTGACTCAGGGTTATTGAAGCTTGAAAGTGAAAACATTACAAAAGCGTATTACATATTTCAGGTTACTGTTGTCCTTGTACGTAGAGCAAAGCACATTGTCTGGCAAGCATTCTTCAGCTAATATCAAATCAGAGGAAGGACATGAAGACCATATTTATTTTAGAGTACAACAATCCAACCCTAGGCCTCAAGCTTAGAGATGTGAGAGAGTTCTGAATGAATAGATATATATATATAAAAAAAAAAATAATAATTTTTTAAAATAATGTCACTCTTCAAGTGCTATAGACTCTTTGAATATGACATTTGGCTATATACGGTTTGCCTATGTTCAACAGTCAATTCAAATGAACCTCAGATTACGATGTTTCTGTCCTTTCAGCTTTAATAAATCACTTTAAGAGCTGATAGATGCAAAGGATTAAAAAAAAAGTTTTCTTCATATTCAGATATTGTTTTAACTTATCAAAGCCAATGTCGATTACCACTATTTACAGTAACTGTTCATATGCTGTTAATTCTACAGTAAACTGCAATACATTAGTTCAAGATATACAGAGGCCATATCTTTGCAGCCAGTGACAGAGGGAGAATATTTTAGTGTCATGCACGGTGTGATTTCCCCAGCTAAAAATGATATTTTCGAAGAATTTTTTCCTTATGTTACCATTAGGTTGTGAAAATGTTATTTGAAAGTTCTGGGAACGATTAAAACATCCAGCTTTTCAAATGTTTTAAGAACGTTTTTTTCACTATTGGAACATTCTGAAAAACATTTGAAAATTGTGGGAACACACTCAAATTGTTAACAATGTAGTAACGTTTAAAGAACGTTCCACTAAGAATGTAGGAATAATGTTTTCATTCACATTTCGAAAATGTTTATCAATGACAGAAAACGTTATAATAACGTTTTATATACATTGCAAGGAAATTTGTTCAGAACTTTTAGAGGAATTTGAAAGAACATTAGCCAAAGTTCTGAGAACGTTCCATGATATCCTCAATAACATAAACATAAATGCTCCAGAATTTGATTAGTCACATTATAGGGTTTGGTAGCAAGTTGCTCATTGTATTTGGCGAGATTTAGAAATAAAATCTGCTTTCTATATACAGTTGAATAAAGTACCATTGTGAGTAAAGGGGATCATTTATCAGCGCTATCAGGACAGAAGACATCATCATTGTGTTGATACTGACATCTTCTGGTTACTTCCAGTACTGTCAACACAGATATTCATTATACATGATCAAACAAACTTGAATGATATGATTGGGCTTGAGCATTCATATTGTAATGCAGAATTACATTACATTATGATACGTGACTGCTGTGGTCCTAAAAGCCCCAAAATATTTAAAGATACATTTATTTGTGAAAAGAGTGATCAGTAACTTATATTTTAAAGGGGAGGAATGGTTAGGTTAGGATTTGCTTAAAATATTTGAGACATGCAGCTAGGGAATGTTCCAAATTCTAGTAAAAAAAATCCCTCAGATGTTTTTCTCTGTAAGATGAACAGTAGAAATTATAAATGCAATTAAAAATGAAATAACTTGGGGTGTCAACCATACGGCCGGCCAAGGAGTCAACTTCGGCCCAAAGGTGGATTGTATTCACAGGCGTGCTGTACAGGGGCGATATAAATGTGATTTTCTGTAAGTTGCTCTCAGTCATGTGTCAAAATTTTGTAAAAAGATAATTAATCAAGATAATTATAATACAGCTTATTGACTTCACATTGATGGCAGAATTAATTCATAAGTAACCACAAGGCTGCATCTGTTAAAAGTAAAAATAAATGAAAGGAATTAAATTGTGAATGCATCAAAGATTCGAATGCAAACCATTTGATGAGAAAGGATGCAATATATTTCTTGGATTTATAGGACTACTTCTGACTGTCATAATTGAAATTTGATCTAAATTGCAGTCACTGATTTATCCTGCACAAAGTCTTCATTTAAAAGTTCAATAATGTCACAAGCATTTTGCCCCAGATGACCGTAAGACACAGTGCTGATGAGATTCTATAGGAGATTAAACATAAGCATGTCTATATATAAGATAGCCTGCTTTCAATAGGCATGGATCTTGCTGAAGGAATCATTCACACCATGTTAGGAAACATAAATCTCAAGGCCTTAGGGTTGTATTGTTAAAGCATATCAAAGTTGCATGTTTTGTGCTCCAAGACATAATTTAACAGCTTTTAAAATGTAGTAGCTACCCGCCAAGAGCATTGTAAGAGCAACACCACAATGCTTTGAAGATGTGTGTGCTTGCTACAGATTAATCATCAGTGAAGGCGCACCCACGTCATTCAGACACATGGCTCATGTTTCAGTTCCTACAGGGCAAAATTAAAGAGTTTGTGTAGCAGAGCTGAAATTTCACAGTGAAGGAACATCTTTGGCCCTGAGACTAGATAACGTCCATTAAAAGCCAATTAGTGACCTTAAAGCATTTGTTGGAGCCTTAGTTTGACAGCTATTATGCAACATGTAGGATGGAATGGCCATAAACATGGTGTTCAGATGTTTGAATGTGCATATGAAGTGCAAAGAAAAAGACAAATAACCCATGAAGCGATTCACTTTGTGAAGACGAACACAACACATTTTCGTTGTTATTCTATAAAAGTTTACTCAGGGCTCTTCTCCCTCTACACCAATGAATGCATCGCCAAGGACATCTCTGTCTTACCAATACCGAGTCTGCATACCCCCCCCCCCCCCCCCCCTCCCCTCACCATTCCAAACAGTGCTGTGTCAGCAGTGGAGTCATTCAGGTTCCTGGGCACTACCATCTCACAGGACCATAAGTGGGAGACCCTCATTGACTCCATTGTGAAAAAGGCCCAGCAGAGGTTGTACTTCCTTCGCCAGTTGAGGAAGTTCAACCTGCCACAGGTGCTGCTGATACTGTTCTACTCAGCAGTCATTGAGTCCGTCCTCTGCACTTCAATAACTGTCTGGTTTGGTGCAGCTAAAAAAATCAGATATCAGAAGACTACAAAGGACAGTTCAGACTGCTGAGAGGATTACTGATTGCCCCCTGCCCTCCACCCCCCTTCAAGAACCTTTATATTTTGCCATTATATACTTCTGCCATTACATTCCCTTGCTCTGTATATAACATATTTGTATTTAGATTTGCACCATGTATGTATGTGTGTATGCATGTATGTATGTATATGTGTATGTGTATGTGTATATATATATATATATAGATATATATATATTGTCTTGTTGTGTATTCTATATATACTTTATTTTTATTCAATTTAAATTTTTGTTGCTGTTTTGTATTGTTGTGCACTGGAAACTTCTGTCACCAAGACAAATTCCTTATAATAAAGCTATAGTAAAGGCAATAAAGCCGAGTAAGGTGTAACTCAGCGCTGT
The DNA here is from genome assembly GCA_032164185.1 of Moxostoma hubbsi. Lineage (NCBI taxonomy): Eukaryota > Metazoa > Chordata > Actinopteri > Cypriniformes > Catostomidae > Moxostoma > Moxostoma hubbsi. The sequence continues at coordinate 14,822,250 of JAVLUX010000039.1, forward strand.
TTGTGTCTTCTTGGACTTGGATGGGGCATCATAACAAAAATACAAAAATTTCAGTTACAGATGCCATTGTAGTAACTCTGCATTCACAGCAAGCCATGGATAATTTAATCCAAGTGTCGAATATCAGCTGTTACTGAGATTATTTGGGTGTCTTTTTCGGCTGGTCATGTATTCCTAACGTGGCAGCTCCACGAGGGATCCTCTCTATTTAAGCAGCTTTTACAAGGTTATTTGATATGACTGTGTCCTCATCTCATGTGAATGGTCAAGATTTTATACATATGTTTAAAAATTACAATTAATTTCTTCAGTAGTAAGTTTGTTTTTTAATGAGGGAAAAAATAAAATGGCCTCTTCCTCCCAATGTGCTCCTTTAAATTTTCATTCTGTTGGAGAATCTCAAAGATGCTCTTATTTGAATAGTTAGGTGTTTAGTAGCAGAATAACACAATATATGATCTGAATAAGGCTTCAAAGTGTAGTAGATAATAGGTCTACATACAGCATTAATGAAACAATTGTTTTTAAACTGTTACATGAAATCTTTTTTTTTTTTTTTTAAGAAGCAGACATAAAATCCCATACAAAAGGAAAATAAATTTAACAGAAGTCAGTGGTGTCTGAAATGATAAAATCTATATAAAAAAAGGTTCTCACTGCTGTCCTGTTTTTACAGAATTCTGTTGTCATTAAAGGAATATTCGGGGTCCAATACAAGTTAAGCTCAATCGACAGCATTTGTGGCATAATATTTATTGCCACAAACATTTATTTAGACTGGCCCCTCCTTTTTTAAAAAAAAAAAAAAAAAAAAAAAAAGCTAAAATCTGGGTTACAGTGAGACACTTACAATGGAAGTAAATTTGGGCCAATTTTTGAACGTTAAAATACTCACTGTATCAAAAGTATAGCCACAAGACATGCACAATATGCATGTTAACATGATTTAATGTGACTTCCAATGTAAGTGTCTCACTGTAACCTCAATTTGTATTTGTATTTTTTAAAGAAAAGGAGGGGCAAGCTAATTTTTGTGGTAATCAATATTATGCTACAAATGCTGCTGGTTGAGCTGAACTTGTACTGAACCTGGAATATTCCTTTATTTTGTATGAGACATCATTGTTTTGTTTTCTGACCATTTACAAATAAATAAATAAATAAATACAAAATAAATGTTGACATAATTGTCTTAGTAAGATGCCATTCTTAGATAAAATAATCATGACCTCTGTACAGTCATTTAAGTTTTCCTGTGACAATTATGTCCAAACATATGCAATTTTTTAAGAAACTACTATTCCCATAAATCTTGGTATTTTTGCATACTCTTGTAATCTCTCTTCGCTAACGCTATCTGTGACGTCGATGGGGGCGTAAAAGCCTTTCCAGCAAATTATCAACGCATCAAACGCTGATTGGTGCAGATCCTCCATGTGACTCGTGGCATCCAATCAGCGGCCAGCACGATGAATTACTTTCCATCTTACTAAAGGTGAGTTCCAAAAACGATGACGTGAAACGATGAAGTCTTGCGTTGTCACCATCTGTTTGCACAGGATCGAAGTGGTTCAGAGCAAACGTGATGAACTAAAAAGGCGTGTCAAGTGTCATGTACAGAAAACAGCAAGGCTTCAGAGGCGCAGCGACTGTCAAGAGCGCGCTCCAGAACTGCAGATTTCCTGAGAGAAACAAATTGCAACCAGAGACAGTGATTATTTGGGGACAACCAATTTACGCGAGGATTATCGCTATTCGTGAATAATGTTTAACTGTAAGTGACCCGTGCATTGTCCACTCGTTTTTCAAACTAGCTTTAAAGTTGTTTTTGGACACTCAGCATGTTGGTATATGATTTAAAAGTTTCATTGACTTTTAAATATCAGATTGTGAGAAACTAAGAGACATTTTAAACATATGCGTTTTTCTCTTTTCAGAAAGTGCGCAATAGAAACTGAGTGTCCCTCTATTGCGCGAGGATGAACGTGGGCACTGCACACAGTGAGGTGAATCCAAACACCCGCGTGATGAACAGCAGGGGCATATGGCTCTCTTATGTGCTTGGCATCGGACTCCTACACATCACATTGCTCAGCATACCCTTCGTAAGCGTGCCTGTGGTTTGGACACTCACCAACCTCATCCACAACATAGTAAGAGCTGCTTAACAGCATGTGCACACATTCATATCAAAAAGTGTCCAGCTTGTGAATGTGATGTTAGTACTGCAATGCAATGCAAGGAGTTTCATAATGTAAATGTGGCACAGATGTTTTTTTAAGTGATGCAAAGGCTTAAAATAGTTTCGATCACACTGTTTAATGACAAATCCCAGCTGCAGCATTTTGTTTTCTTGCTGAATTTTGGCCCATTCAGTTGCTGACTCCAGGTTCTGTAATTTCAGCCAATGCCAGCCTTACAGTGCCATCCCATATCAACTTTCTTAGTGTTCCTGTTCCCAAAAGAGATCAGATCTTGCTGTTGAGAGTGTCACTACATCAGCCAATAAAGCTTGAATAATTACGCAAAAGATCATGATGTTCCAATATCACTGTAAATGTCTTTCTACTCTAGTGCATGTATATCTTACTACACACTGTAAAAGGGACGCCATTTGAGACCCCGGATCAAGGCAAGGCCCGGCTACTGACACACTGGGAGCAGATGGACTACGGGGTCCAATTCACCGCCTCCCGAAAGTTTCTTACCATCACCCCTATTATACTGTAAGTGTTCTCCTTCACTCTGAGCAATTATAAGCTTCATTCTGTCGTTCATGCCAATTTGTTCCCCTGCTTGAATTGGGTACATGCATTGCAAATGCTTTCACAGCTTGCTATGCATGACCATGAGCAAGAGGCAGTGATGCTGACTTCCTGTGGTGTCTGCTGGCAAGGAGAGCTGTATTTAGAAACAGTTTGTTAGTCAGTCAGGTCATTTGCATTACTCTCTCCTCTCTTATTTTCTGCCATAGTGAAGATCTATCTTCTACAGCTAGGGATCAGCAGGTTTATTTTAGTTCATTTTATTTATAATATAGCGTTTTTCATAATAATTATTGCATACTTTTCCAAAGCAGCTTTATAAAGAATAGTGCCTTACAAATCCCCCAGTGAGTAACCCAAAGGTGACGGTGAAAAGAAAAACTCCCTGAAATGTAGATGAGAAAGATACCTTGGGAGGAAGCAGTTGTGGCTCAGCTGTTAAGGCTCTGGGTTACTAACCAGAAGGTTGGGGATTCAAGTCCCAAAACTGCCAAGAGGCCACTGTTGGGCCCTTGAGCAAGGCCCCTACCTGCTCCAGGGGTGCCGTATCTTGGCTGACCCCAGCTTAACTGGGATATGTAAAAATTATAATTTTTTTTTTTTTTTTTTTTAAATCACTGTATATGTGCAAATGTGTGACAAAAAATAAATAACTCCTTGGGCTGGCATGTTTAAACTCATTTATAGAAAACACACACACACTAAGCAACCTTTGCTTTTTTACTTTTTGTGAAGTTGTGATGCTTTATCAAATTTTATTGAATGTAAAAGCAGTTAACTACCATTTTTGTATGTGTTCATTTTAAGAGTTTCTAAATCATCTTTTTATTGGATGGATGAACAGCTTGGTATAACAGCATGAAGAAATCACATCCTGTGTTCCTGTTGGATGCAGTGTTGTGCTGTGCTTGCTTAGGCGACATCTATAGGCTGTGCATCTTGTGTTTTTGTCTGATGCTGATTTGATCTCGTCTTTGTCCTCTACAGGTATTTCCTGACCAGTTTCTATACAAAGTATGACACGGTGCACTTTGTCATCAACACCATTTCCCTGCTCGCTGTGCTTATCCCCAAACTGCCTCAGTTCCACGGGGTCCGTGTCTTTGGAATTAATAAGTACTGACGAGGCCACAGGACTACGAGGGCTCCCATAACCTGCTTTACGTCCTGTTGTCCATGTGTCAACCCACTTTTTTCTTTGGCTGAAGAGGATCGGTTGTGTACATGCTGTTGACACGGGGCACTTTGTGACATATTCTGTAGGAGCAAACGAAGCGGGAGGTTTAGGGCTTCATTTGAAGCTCTGTTGCTTTGAGGTCGGAAAGGCTGAATAATCTGCTGTGGTGTCACTTGAAATCAAGTTTTTTTGTGTAACACTTGGTAGATATACAGACACTTTTGTAGAATCACCTGCAGAATGCAGCAGATGCTTTATAGGGGGTCTCTGGGGATGTTTGTAGCCAGAGACATTGCAAAAGCAGTGTTGCTTATCAGCAATAAATTTGAAGGGTTAGCCTTCAGTCAATGATTCAGATGGGTCAAAATTGTCCAGGTCACAGTATGAGGCTGTGCAGGACTGGTTCGTCGTTTCTTCATATTAACATTTGGGGGTCTGAGTAAGTGCTTCCCGGGCTACATCAGTGAGGTTTTTAGAAAGAGAAGAAAGGTGCAGTGTCTCTGAATAGGGTAGAAGAGGCTATTGTAAAGTAGTTGCTGTTTCACTTTTTACTCATTTTTTCAAAATTAAGTTATGAGTGAATTGAGTCTCTTCATTGACTATGATCTGTCCCGTGACAGACTTGTTTGGCTCAACTATGATCTGATTCAGAGGAAAAAAACTAGTGTACAAACAGCATTAACTACCAAGCAACTCTCTCTCTCTCTCTCTCTTTTGTTTCTTCTTTTCTCTCAGTATCAGTGTTTGCATAGGTGCTAGCCTTATGCATATTTAGGCAGACCTGTTGAAATGTTTTTAGATTGAATACAAAACTAGAAAAAAATGCTTATGTTATTAAAAACGTGTTTTAAAAATGTATATGTTGGTAGCAGTGTTATAGTAGATGTAGGATGTTACATAGACTTTAGTATACATAATCTGTATGACTAAAACATCTAAGATTTGCTTTAGTTGATTTTAAAGGGGACACAACAACTGTTAAAGAGAAAAGCTGCAGTCTAACAGTGTGTGTGTGAACTGTGGTCTGCATGTCCCAGTGAGTGTTCACAGCCTTGATGTTCGTGTAATGTGCCCAGGTACAGAATAATTCTGTTAATGATGAGACGTTTAAGTGCTATTCGTCCTGTTCAAGGAATTCATTGCTATATTTACAAGAATAAAGTTGTAGCATTATGATATTAATTTCGGAATATATTGAGTCAAAATTACGAGAATAAAGTCATAGCAATATGAAATGAAAGTCGGAATATTTGAGAATAATACCTCATGAGGAAAGTAACATCAAATGTGATCTGGTGGACAACAGCAAAGTGGTTTGTCTGGGTCTGTGGTGACGGTAAACTCCACTAATCAGGGAGATAACAGTGACTGTGCAACTTTGTTGTTATACTAGCTGAGCTGAATTTAATGTGGGAAGTTTTGTGTGCTCTGTTCATTTACGAGGTGTGCATTAGTACAGGAGTTTTCAACCTGTGGGCATCTGTCAAGGGAGATGTGAGATGCTAGGCTTACATTCAAGTGAAGTGAAAAATAACGGGAACTGTGAATTATTTAGGCCCTTTTCAATACATTGTGTTAACATCCCTCCTCAGATATATATATATATATATATATATATATATATATATATATATATATACATACACTATTTGTTTTGAGAATAAACATAAAAGCAAACCAAACATCACCCAAGCACAACGGGATGCATAAATGTCTTTCTGTTGTTCTTTTTTTTTTTTCCTGAATAAATTCAATTTCCTACAGAACCACGGTAGTGTCCGGATACTAATAATAACTGTGCTGATGCGCCAAAAGACCAAGGAATTCTTTACTGATAAATCTTATGCTATAGTATGATTTAAGTAGATACTTCACATCCATTTCCTACATTAATGAAGCTGCTGGCTTTGTATCTGTTCTGTCGTGAAAGTGAGGCAAAATATTTATACTTTTATGCAAAATACAACTTTATTCTCATAATGCTACAATTTTGTATTAATATTGACATTGTTCTCAAATTATTATGACTTAAATCTCATAATGCAATGACTTAATTTTTGAAACTATATGACTTAATACTCGTAAAAGACTTGTTAAGAGATTCTAAAAACATTTTGACTTTATTTTGTAATACCATGACTATATTCTCAAAATCTTTGATTTATTTTATTTTCACATGGCTGTAATACACGTCATAATTATGAGGTGTGTCTAACTCTGTAGTCATAATAATCACACCTCATAATACGTACTGTGCAAGATTCTACAAATGTTGCTTTGAAAGCAGTGTTCGCTGCATGTATAGGTTTACGTACTATATCCTTGTGTTCTTTGTAGCAGTTTTAAGTTATGTGTACAGTGCACATTCTAATTGTGATGTTTGTTTCATCGCTGCCTCTATTTAATGATACAGATTACAGTCAGAAAAAAAGGGTAACCAGAGTATCCTGCATATGTAGCAACACCTTATCTAGCAAATCAAGTGAAGTTGAATCCCATATTTGTTCTTATCTTCAGTAAAACACTTCATCCACTAGTTTTATCTTGTTTATAAGTCATAGTCAATGTTTCTGTTTATTTCTTTTCAATATGTATTTGACATGAAACATTCAGAATTACAATAATCAAAATGGCATTGTTCATCATCTCAGATATTCAGTTTCAGTATTACTGTATTATTGATAGCTCAGTCATTTATTTAGAATAAAAAGTTTGAAGTTCATCAGCAGGGTTTTTGCACTCAGTAGGACTATCCCTAGAATTTAACCTCCTTGCATACTGTAGCCTATTCTGTAGCATTTTCGTGTGTGTGATTAGGAATGTCATGGGTATAATACTGAGATCTGCTGTTCGTGTATGTTTAGTGTTGCATATGTTTTCATATTGTGTATTGTGGTTTGGCAGGATAGTGATTTACATGCAAAGTTATGTATTTGCCAGATGCGTTTATACAAAGTAGCTACTGTGCATTCAAATGATATATTCAAATCAATCCATGCATTCCCTGAGATTCAAACCATCAACCTTGGTGTTGGTAGCACCAGTTGAGCATGTGATTCACGTTGATGGCAAAGCCTTTCTTGTATAGCCAAGATGTTAAAAGGTCTTGTAGCATTTGCTGGCGAAGCAGAGCTTTTTGGACAAACTGTCAGTTATATTACTGTTCTAACATCTTTACCCTGACTGTTTCCTCTTTACATTTACACATTGTGATTGACAGCATCATTGAGGTGACTCCCACAGCAATTAATTATGTGCATAGCATCATGCTGTGCAACAGTGCAATAAGCTTAAATACCAAATATAATCAAATCCTGCAACTGATGAGGTGTACTCATCAGTTAATGTGAAACAAAGTACAGTTGAAGAACAAATGAACACTATGTGACTTGGATGAATGAAAACCTTCACGGACATTTAAAGGGATAGTTCATCTCAAACTATAAAATTCTGCCATTTACTCTCAACTGCATGACTTGCAGTACTTTAAGATGATAGAATGCTGATAAATTCACCTTTTAATGATGAGAGATTTTCATTCGTGGGTGAACTATCCCTTTAAAGTGATTTCTTGTAGTTGCACAAATGAGGCAGTTTACTTGGATGACAGCAACACTATAGAGGATAAAAAACAAAACCTAGTACAGCGGAGTCAAAGCCTGATCTGTAAGGCCAGCACACCTGTATTGCAGCTTGTGCAACATGAGCCAAGACCATGCTCTTGGGTTGTTACCCACAGCCAGCAACTTTTTAAATATTGACTGGGTTAGAGTTGGTTAGAATCAGCGAGAGTGAGGGCTCATGTGTCAGTCTCAGTTCTCCATGACTATAGCTATAGCCTGTGTAAGCCGTCTATCGGCCCTTCAACACATTTCCACCCACCTCCCCTCAGATAGTGTGCAGATAGATTCCAAATGTTAGGTGTTTCCTTACATTTACTCGTTTGTGGCCTACCTTATCTTCATCACTTTCATAATTTTAACACTGCAGATGGTTCCTGGTTTGTCTTTTTGAATATTGTGTGCCATAAAATTGTCTATTGTATTACAATAACATTGGTCTGCATGTTAAGCAGGTAAAATAATTTATTTGGACACTTAAGCCACTTAAAACTGTGTCAATGCCAAAATATGAAATCAAGTGGCATTTCTTTACCAGATAGCACAGGCACAAGTTATTAAAGTTATTAAATTGAAAAATGAAGAGCTCTAGCATTATATTTATTTGCAGATACCTTGATATGATACCTTGTAATCTGATGTAATGAAATGAATACAACAGGTTAAGTGTCCAAATAATTTTTTGAGCCTCTGTATATTTACAAGAAGAGCCAATGACCACAAGACTAATACAATTAGGGGAAGTGATCCAATGAAGCCCACGTACCATATAAGCCCACTAACACTAAGGAATTTTCTTAGCCCACTAATATTTTCTAATTCAACTGTTAAAAGACAGAAAGCAAGAGAAAAAAATTGATGATGCTGAGGAAATGCACACATTTGTTGGTATCATTTTACTTTTTATTTGGAGCCAATCAAATATTTTGTTCTTGAGTTCTTTGGGAACATGCTCCAAAACCTCACTGTTTTTGATGACCTCAAAAAAAGCAATTTTTCTTTTACCAGAATAAACTGGTCAGAGATTGAATTTTGTTTGTTTTTTAATTTAGAGATTAATAAATCAAAGGATACTTGATATAATTTATTTTCTTTGTATTTAACAGCAATACTTTGTATTTGTTTGTGAAGAGATGTATTTCATGAGTAATTGGAGCTAGTGCAGGACACTGCCTGAGTGATGCTCACAAACATAGATGCAGTAAAAGAAAAAAAAATGAATAAAAACTTCTGATAAACACATTAAATGGAAATATTTAAGAAGCTTCTTGAGTTCAAACAAGATTAAGTGCCCTGTCTTAAGGATGATGATTTATCGACTTTATAGACATTACATTTTTATCGTCTGTTAATGCTGAACTTCTGTAAAGCTGCTTTGAAACGATGTGTGTTGTGAAAAGCGCTATACAAATAAAATTGACTTGACTTGACTTGACTGTCTGTAATTATAAGCCAGAAATATAACTTTGTTTTCATGTGGGCTTATAAGGAACATAAAAAGCCTGTTTTCTCAGCTTAAAAGCATAATAATTATTGTATTTGTTTAAACAACAATAACAATCATGTTTTACATTGTAAAAATAATTTGTGTTTATATTCATGAATTTTTTATTTTTTTTTATTTACCTTGACTTTTTTAAATTATTTAGGTTTATTATCCATTGACCCGTGTTCTTCCAAATAAGCCCACTGAGCACCCACTGAACCTCATATTAAACTGAATTCTTAGTCAACTGTACATAATTAATCTATTTTCATTGCAGGGAGAAAATGCATAGGCAGAGAATAAAATGATTAAAAAAAAATCACTGTCAGATTCAGAAATATTTCATTTAATGGTTATGATGTTTGAAGTCTAAATAAAAAAAAAAAATTACATTTGAAGTGTTTATTTAGTACAATGTGAAGCATTTATATTTTTAAAAGCACGATGGGCTTACTAAGAACACATGTGGGCTTAAATGGCGCACGTGTTCCTCATAAACCCACTCTGGACTTTCCACGTTTGAAGTTAACTTAATTCTGTAGGTTTATGACAAAACAACATGAGTGTTTAGATGAGAGAGTAATCTTTGGTTTAATACTCACTTTATTGGAAGGCTGTTGACATTTATATGAGAAAACATGTCAAACTTAGACTTGGGTGAGCTTAATTGGGTCACTTCCCCTAAGACTCCTTAATAGTGCACACAGAGGTGACTGTTCTTTAAATTATTTCACAGGTTGAATATTCGGCATACTGCTGGGAATCCCATTAATTCATACAATATAGTGAGAGAAATATTAATTTCATACAGTGTTTCTTGGCATATAAATAGAGTAGAGGGGACTTGTGACAAATGCACTCTTTGGTGCAGTATGTAATATATTTACTGTACCAACGCATACCAATATCATAACATGTTATCAGAGATTTAGGAATTATCCTAAGTTGAAATACTGGCTTCTCCGAAAACAACGATACATCCAGTATATTATACTTTGAAATGTAATTTCTGGGCCGGAATTTCTGTTTGTTTTTTGGCCTGTGTGATCCCGCCCCACTGTCCATTTCCCAATAGTATTTTGACACCCTGGGTTGCCAGATTTGAAACAAGTTAGCGGGCAAATATAGCGTGTCAGCAATACATCTAGCTAACATTGACAGAGTTATAAAAAATCCACATAAGCTGGTTAATTATTCATTAGCTGAACAACTTTACAGTGTAAGGCTCGTCACTTGCCTTTGTCAGTTTGCTCATTCCTGTTGCGTGTCCTCAACCAGGCAACCCATGTGAGCTTTGAGTCTGGGGAGGAGGGAGCAGGTGTGACAAATCTCTCCAATATTTAGATTTTGGACTGCAGTACCTATTTTAAATGCTTGATATAAATGTTACATATTGCTGGAATATTCAGGGTTAAATACAAATTAAGCTCAGTCAACAGCATTTGTGGCATAATGTTGATTACCACAAAAATGTATTTTGATTTGTTAATCAGGTATACAGTGAGGCACTTACAATGGAAGTGAATGGGGCCAATCAGTAAACATTAAAGTATTGTTTCAAAAGTTTAGTCACAAGATGTAAACAATATGCAAGTTAACATTATTTAAATGTGATAAAATTCCTTGCTAACATTTTCTGTGTAAAGTTATATACAATTTTACAACTTCGTTACCATGACGATGTAATATAATGTTAATTTCAATTTAAACAATTTAAAAACTTGAATAATTCACAATTTTTAACGGAAAAAAATAATGTAAGTGCTTTTATAAAATTCTAAGCTTCACATTTCTGCACAAATTTTCCCCATTCACTTCCATTGTAAGTGCTTCACTGTAATTACTTTTTTTTTTTTTTTTTTTTTTTTTAAGAAAAGGAGGTACTAGTTGAAATTATTATTATTATTTTTGTTATATTCAGCATAGACAAATTCTGTCGATTGAGCTTAAAGTTGGAAGTATGCAATTTCTGTGGCACCACACGGAATTGCACAAATACACGTTGTTTACAGCTTTTTGAGGTCATGTTTTAATGAGCTTTTAATTGCCGGTTTGTGTAATATTATTAGAGATAAAAATGTAATATGCAAGGAAAAGGCCTTTTTCCATTCGGTCCTCTTTAGCACATTGATACAACGTGCTAAAAGCTACAACGGTCATATCAAGACTATTTGAGTAACTGATTCGGCCACTAGATGTCAGCACAGAATAGCTCCAGAAATAAACAGTTACAAAACGGGCCTTGTGGACTGTTTCATTACTGTCTTTTTTTGTTACCATCGAGATTAAGTGAATTGGGCAAAGAAGAAAGCATTTATAAAATGTGTACGGTCTTTCTTTATCTGATTAATTGTCAGGAAACAAACAGAATATCATGATTTTTTGCTTTGGCAGCCCTCATAAATAAAAAAAAAGCCCTTGATTGCATTCTCATTGGATCATCGGAACCTGTGCTGTTTTTGTTAATGTAGTATAAATTATTCGAAGGCTTCATGATATTCATACCTCTGCTATTCGTTCATTGCTACTGCCATGTAGTAAGAAGTGGCGCTTTTAGGCAGCAGGGGGCAGTATATGCTACAAGTTGATGCTAATCTACAGTGGCATTTGCCGCCTAAAAATAGGATTTGCTACTGGATAAAGGCTCTTTATTTATTTTATTTTAGTCCAGACTGCATTTGGCAGACTTAATGAGGTTTCATTTCATTTAGTTATGCATTGCATGTACAGTGATTTGAAAAGCGATTGATGTTTTGTCACCTTGGTTTACCCTTAAATGTTTTGAAATGGTCTCAAGTGGCTCAAATGGCACTGTAATATCTGTCATCTGAAAAATACACAAAGGCAGCTTTATATTTTGCCATCCAAAGCTTTCATTCAATCTTTTATTCTGTCCTCACATTCTCGGTGTCCTTGACTTTCTTTTGGTTCTGTCTCTATCAGTCTCTTTCTCTGTCTGTCAGGTTCTGCCCATCAGTTCAGTCAGCTGGATGGGAACATGACTAAAATCTGTGCACTGGGAAAACATGGAAAACCCCATGGGTTTTAAAATATTCCTTACTTTCCTCTGCAATGCGTTGACATTTGAAGTGGCTTCTCTTCCTACAGAAATGTGAGCCATACAGGAGCTTGCTTTGAAAGGGAGCACGTGTTTGTTAAAAAAAAGAAAGAAAGAAAAAAGATAAGAACCTATTTCAAAGTTAAGGATGTTGGGTATACAGATGCCCCATTGTTTCTTATAGCTGTTTGTGCTTTTGTAAATGTGTGTTTTTTGTTGTTGTTTTTTTACCTGGTGTAGGGGTATTGCGTTTACACATATTTGAATAACCCTACAAATTGTAATACAAATAAACAATGTGATGAGTGGAGGAGCCTGGAGGCCCGGACACTGCGGTCACTATATCTCATGTCCCACTTGTCCCACTTGTCCCACTGCCCAAAGCGCAGATGCACTGGAGAGGAGGATACACCGGATTACAGGTATATATTGTGTTGCCCCGATTAAGTGCATTAAACATGAATAATTGATCCCTCCTGGATCTGTATGATGGAGAGGGCATTCACTGGTCTGAAGAGAAGTCTAAATATGTATTTTTAGAGAACAAAGATGAATTTCTTAAATATCTGAGGGATGTCATAGGTGTTGTCACAGGCAAATTCGTTCAGGTTTACTGTATATAACTCTAGAAAAAGAGACATTAAT